>QKWP01002097.1:66984-87804 GCA_003550325.1 Gigaspora rosea | reverse complement strand
TTTATTTGTAAAATACTCAGTTTTTGTCCGTTTGGGATGTATTATATGTTGAAATGAAGCCAGCAAAGAGCTGAACAACTTTGTCTTAAGGAGCAAGACAAGTTTCCTTGGTCCAAATCGCAAAATTGAATAGAAAATTTATTTATTTAAAATTTAATATATTTTAACAAGAACAAGTTAAAATATTATAAAATTTGATAGCTATATGTAATTTTGTATTTTGAACAAGTTTATTTAATTGGCAAAAGCCTGTTTATATAATAAATTTTAAAGAAAATTAAACTTTTGTTTAGGAAATTTTGGTACAAGTGATTGTCAGGAAGAGTTAATGATTTGCATCCCCCGATTTCGTCGTACTATAATTTATAAAATGGTACAAATAGAATATAGATATAAGAAAAACAAAATTATATAATGCAAGCCTATAAAAAATTAAGTAACAAAGAAAGCTTATCATAACCGAGCTCTTGTGAATTTTCAGGACCATCTCTATACAGTTTGATATTTTTTCTATCTACCCAAGAACTTGGGCTAACTACAAAAATTAATGATATATATATTTAGGGAGCTACTATTTCCACCATGGTAAATTGCTATTTCCACCATGATGGATCACGTGATCAGCCAAAATTCTAAAAATTCCCGATTTACTATTAATCACATATAATATATCCTATATACTGTTATGTGTTGATTATCGATCAGTCAGAATGTGCAACGTAGATCATACCAGTATTTATTTTTTAAATTTTTTTCTTTTGTTTCTGTATTAACTATAGCAGTCGCATCATTCGTAGGTGTCGATAATTACTGCTACGTTGTTATGGAGATTGATTAGGTTGGTGCTAGTATTCAAGTTTTTGTTGGTTAGTAATTTAAGTCGTAGTCGTGCTGCTGTATTTCGTTCTGTCACTGATTAAATTGATGTTGATTAGTCGTCATATGATCTATCGAGTAGGTTGTAATTGATACTAATTACGTGGGTGATTAAGCTGTGGTTGGTGCTGTTGTATTTTGTTGTATTTTGTTCTTTATAGGTTATTGATCAAGTTGCATTTGGTTGCCGTTGGAGCGTCGTTGTTGGTACAGGCAATTAGATCGTGATTAAAGTCATTGTTGGAGGTCTTGTTAACTATGTTGTTGATGCTGGCTGTAAGACCTTGTCGATTATGTAACGTTGGTACTGTTGGATTGTATTTTAGCATTGTTGACTCAATTGTCATTCTACTGTTGAGTACAATGTTGAGTAGGTTGTCATTTTGAATTTTTTTTTTTGTTTGTTTTAAATTTAGTTGACATAAGTCAACAGACTGAAAAGAAAAAAGAAGTGCAGTTATCTCTGTAGAAGCAAGTTGCGTACTCAAACACTCCCTCTCTTGGTTGTTTAGCCTAAACTTTTCATCAAGGCTGGCCTATGCAATGTAGACCACCAGCTGATGCTACGCATTACGAATTCGATTTAGTTAAATTAGGGTTATGATACGGGTGTAAATATGGTAAAATCAACACGAAAAATTGGTTTTATATAAAATTCCGAATCATAACATATATATTGATTGTAATTTATGATATAGATTGGATTTTTTTATATTTTGTTTATTTTTTTTTCTTTTTTATTAAAATAAATGATTTTAAATTAATTAATGTATTTCGTCCACTCCAATAAAATCGTTGCACATAATCGGCGAGATTAGGGTTGGTTAAGTTCCAGTTAGGTTCTGATAGGTTCTAAGTAAATAAATAATTTTTAAACTGATTTTTTATTTTTTATTTTTTAATTAAAGTTATTAATTATAAAATTATGAACAATTTTAATTATAAACATAAAGCAAAAAACTTTCTTTTAAGTTTATAAATTCTTTAAAATATTAATTTAGAACCTAGGCTCCAGAACCTAGGTTTTAAATTAATATTTTAAAGAATTTATAAACTTAAAAAAAGTTTTTTTGCTTTATACTTATAATTAAAATTGTTCATAATTTTATAATTAATAACTTTAATTAAGAACTAAAAAATAAAAAATTAGCTTAAAAATTATTAATTTATTTAGAACCTATCAGAACCTAACTAAAACCTAACCAACCCTAGCCGAGATATTAGAGTACCAAATGGGGTTCGAAATCTAGATTTACCCTAATTTTAATTTGCAAATTAAAATTACACAATCTCACGAAAAGCATTACACAGGTTTTCATAACTTCAATTCTATATGTGAAATGACTAATGACTCAAACGACCGCGGTCATTTGGTCATGAGTTATTTTCAATGACCTGAAATTTGAATGACCAACAATGACCGGTCATTTTGAAGTCATTTGGGATAGAGATTCGACCTGCAATAAATTTTGCCTCCAGGTTACCTGGGTAACCTGTTGCACAGATCATAATTTAAAATGAAATCTATATTCTATACTTAACCTGCTAGCCTTCTAAAACCCATTAATACTTGTTTATTATAATTTTTTTTAAAACTAACCCTAACCCTAAACCCCTAACCCTAAAAAATACATCCCAAAAAAATTTAGTTTTCGAGATTTTATACTATCATTTCATTTTAATCTGGATTTCATTATGATCTGTCACAATTGTCGTGTGGAACAGATTATTGATCTGCACTGGGTCACCTGGGTCACCTGGGTAACCCAAAACATTTTTATCAAACCGGTTTTGTACTCGAGTAAGGTTTTTATAAGCGGGCGGGTAACCCAGAGGCAAAATTTATTGCGGGTCAAATCTCTAGTACGTATGTACAGGTTAAACTAACTAAAATTGTGAAAAAAACTGTGCTTTAATACACGATAAAATCATGATAATGCTTATACAATGCAACAATTGGATTAGTCTGCATTTGTATATATATGATTACTAAAGATCATTATTATTTCGAAGAGTAATACATTGATCTATTACTGCACGATTATTTTATTCGTCAAATGCTTTCTTTTATTAGTAAATTCGGTCTTTTGAATACATCTAATAAGACAACAGAAATAATGAACATAGATGAAAAAAATTTTTTATCTTTATTTGAAAAGTATTATTTTTTGTTATTTTTTTTTTTACTGTTAAGTTTACTATTTTAAGAACTATCTTCAGAACTATCTTCATTAGCACTTTCCGCCCTAGGGCACGTCCTACTATTGTGCCCAATTTCACGACACAGGCCACACCTCTTATTATGCCTTCCAATCAATTCAAAGGCAGACAGATCTCTTTTAGTGGATGATTAGGCACGGTTTTTTGTACCGACTGGACGCCCCCTTGTTTGCTGCACCTCTGGATCTTGTATGACTATGACCGGTTCTAGGAATAAGTATGATATTCTATCCAGAATTATGCTTCTCTGGTGAATGGACAAAGAGTTAAATTGCTGATTATATTCTTCCCATTTTTGTTGCAAGGAATCTTCAGTTTGGGTTGACCTTTGTTGGGATGGTTGAAGTATCTTGGTCCACCAATGTTAATAAAAGTCATCAAGTTGTAATTGTTGATGGTTTTGAAAAAGTTCCTGAATTACATAAGAGCAAGGAAGGCCCATTAATGATTCAAGAGTACCACTACAAGGTTGTAATGGATTTTCTTGTATTGCATTTGATGCCTTTAAAAACTGTTCATGAACTTTTTTTAGTACAAATGTAGATACCTTGGTGATAACTTGCATGTAAAATGGTTTATTTTGGGCCTGGGGAATTCGAATTATCTCTTGAGAGATCATAGTTCCGATTTCCTGATATTGATTCTCTAATGCTAAAGAAATTTTCTCATGAGCAACATGAAGATTACCTATTAATACTTGAAGATACCTCTTAAGAGTCACATGGGCACCTTCCACTCTTGAAGTTGTCACATTACCTACAAGAAAGTCAAGAAAAAAAAATAAGAAAATAAAATAGGTAAAGAAAAAAAAAAATTCAGAAGCTAAAAAAAAAAAAACGAACCTAAATACAGATGACAATCTACCCAAGACCTAATAATTTTTTTTTAAATGGTAACCATGTATCCTCCAAATATTTAATAGCAGTTGCTTTGTTATTATATTTTGTCACTAACTTTTCCCAATTATTTATAAAAAAGCTTCTGTTTTGGACTTTATAAGTGTGGACCAACTATCTAAAAACATAGACCATTCCTTATCTGTTGAAAAATAGCATTGACAATTAACCAATACATTTTTATCGATGTGCCAAACACACAGAAGATTTTTTGATTCAGAAAATATGTTTTGTATAGCATGCATCAAAGCTAATTCATGATCGTTACAATAACTTGGGGCTTTGAAATGTTACCAAAAATGTGAGCAATGCGAGTGAGAGCCCAATTATAATCTTCTTCCTGCTCTGATTTTAAGAATGCAAAGCAGGAAGTATACATGAGGACGAAAGCATTTCGGGTTCTAAAACCCGAAATTAAAATTTGAAGACGAAATTGTTTTTGACCTATTTTACTTGAAAGACGAAATTATTTGATGCTTTTTTTGAATAGACGAAATTATAAGGAACATATCTATATAAATTTTATTTGCTCTTCCTTATAAAAATTTTAATTTTCTCTAATGAAGATGAAATAGGCCTTTTTCAAAAATCAATTTCGGTGGCATCACTAGCAGGAAGAGAATTTAGTATTAAAACTTGTCATGCCAACAACATGAAGCAGTGGCATTTTAAACTTATTGGTCTTATATGTATAGTCCATTAATAAAACGGAATTATAGGTTTTGGTAAGTATAATTAATTTAGGATGTGTGAAAAAAAGATGTATTAAATTTCCATTTTGATCATATTTATAATCATTTTCAAAATTTCCTTCTACAAGTTCATCAAGAAGGGCCTGAAGTGGGGTATGACCTTGAAGATTATCACGCCGAATCTTATCTCAAACATTGTAAATAGTTTTAGATATTGCTAAACTATTTGGATTACCTTGACGAAGTGTAGAGAGTATTTCTCAAGGAGAAATACCTGCTGTAGACATTTCTTGGACATTTCTTTGATCATCTTTATTCAATCGGCGGCTAGATGGATGACCTGAGATATCTTCTGATGCTTCGTGGTTGTGACTTCCATTGTTTATTTTCAAATTCCATCGACCATCTCTCTCTTTTTTACTATAAAGTTCAAAAGGGCAACCAATTAATCGGGTGCTTGTGGCTCTCTGGCAGGTTTCATCAGTAAGATTTAATCTATTATCGTAATGGCCACTTCTATCACAATGCAAATAGACAAATTTGTCTCGCTCAGATCTTTTAATGCTCAACATATCCGCTGTTGAAGGCATGTGTTTGAACATAACTGATTAGAGCCTCATGGCTTTCAAAGTAACCAGGTGAAGGTGGAGACAATGACATGAGTTTATAACAGAAAATTATTACAATATTTTAATTTGTTTACAATAATGAATTTTTTATTTAACAATATTAAAAGGGATTCTAACATGTAGGGCAAATAAACAGACAATTTTTAAGATACTTTTATGAAGATAAAGAATATTCCTTAAGTTATTACTAACTTGATGGTATGAATTTTAGTGCTATTTGACAGACTCTTATTTTATACTTTTTAGACACTATTGACGAAGACCCTTATGCTCTATTTTACTTCTTTGTTCAGAGTATTTGAATTTCTTTAATCTTTTATTTCATTGATGAAAGGCTCTTATATTTTATCTTTTTTGTTTAGTGCATTTTGATTTTCTTTAATCTTTCATTTTATTAAAAGTTAACCTTTAAAATTCAGCCTGCATTTTTACGCATATTAACACAGCCCTTCCACAGCCTCTTCCACGGTCCTACCCTCTCGATATAATCCTCTTTGGCAATCATATAATTTTACATTATTTTACCTTTTCAGTTATTGCCTTCGATGACATAATTTATTCACTGATAATATTTATCTTTTTGGTTAGCACCTATAGCAATCACATAATTTTATATTATTTACCTTTTCAGTTATCTCATAGTGCTATTTGACAAACGTTTATTTTATACTTTTTAGACACTATTGATAAAGGCTCTTATGCTCTACCTTACTTTTTTGCTCAGAGCATTTTGAATTTCTTTAATCTTTTATTTCATTGATGAAAGGCCCTTACGTTCTATCTTTTTTGTTCAGTGCATTTTGATTTTCTTAAATCTTTCATTTCATTAAAAGTTAACCTTTAAAATTCAGCCTGCATTTTTATGTGTATTAATACAGCCCTCCCACGGCCCCTCCCACGGTCCTGCCCTCCCATGGTCCTGCCCTCTCGATATAATCCCTTTGGCGATCATGTAATTTTACATTATTTTACCGTTTTCAGTTAGTGCCTTCGATGACATAATTTATTCACTAATAATATTTATTTTTTTGGTTAGCACCTACGGCAATTACATAATTTTATATTATTTACCTTTTTAGTTATCTCATATAACCTTATATTGTTTTACCTTTTTCACATAATTCATTAACTTATTTTATTATTTTTGATTAGGCATAACTCATCACTGGCAAACCACAGTCAAAGTAGAATATCAAAACTCCATTTGGTAAACTATATGATGGGTGTAATAAATTTAGAAAATTTTTCTCTTTTTCAATTAATACTTTGCCCATTCTGACCTTTTTGCTAAATTATGCGTCACATATTCATGTATTGTATAATTATTTTAATTGTAGCATTGTCGATAGTTATCTTTTTATAATATTGTAATAAAAAATACTTTTATTATTCGTGAACAAAATTTAAATTAATAAAAGTGCTTTCAATAAAATTTGTGGTCAAAACATAAACGTAATTCATAGTCATGAGAAAAATCAATTTTATTGTAAATTGAAAATTTTGGACGGCCACGTACATATGTATACAAAAAAAAATACATTTAGCTAAACGATCTAAAAAAAACCGCTAATGCTAAAAAATTCCTTCAAAAAAACAAGTTGAACGCCAAAAGAACTCGAGAAGCACCTTGATAAATGCCATTTAAATGATAGAGATAATTACACAAAAAAATTAAAAACCACACCCAAGACGTCGTCGAAAACTAATTAAAAACACTTAGGTGCTATTTCAAGTTCAAAACCTACAAAAGGAAGCGTAATTAGTTCAAATTAAAAAGAAAAGAAAAGAAGATACAACAGGGGAAAGAAGATAAGAAAGATGTTCTTAACTACTTTTAGTCTTAGCCGCTTCTTTATGGTTTTGTGCTAATTGCAAAACTTATCCTAAAAAAAAAAAAATTAGCAAACAGAATCCAAAAAAAAGAAAGCATAAAAGAAAGAGAACTAGAAAAAAGAATTAATAAGCCGAATTGAAAAAAAAGGTCCGGTAAAATAGCTATTTTTAACCAATTTCCAGTCCCGGTCTCTTCAGTATTGCCCAGTGCCAATAGCAAAGCCTAACCTGAAAAAAAAGCTAGTGAACCTAGCCAAAAAAAAATGAATATAAAAAAAAACTGTTACTCCTACTTCTAGAATATTTCCAAACTAATCCCTATCTACTCCACGTTTAATCTCCATTTCCCGGTACCAATTGCAAAGCCTAATCTGAAAAAAAAAATTAGCGAACAAGAATCAAAAATTAACTGCGAAGAAAGAAAACTAATTAATACTTATTTTAAAGATTTCTAATATCCTGTCTTTAAATCTTTGTTCGGTGCCAATTGCGAAGCCTAACCTAAAAAAAAAAAAAGTAAATAAAAATCAAAACAACGTTTTAAAGAAAATTGAAGACCATATCAAAATACCCGAGAGATCCAAAAAAGAATCACTATAAAACTACTCCAAAAACCATTAAAGAGCTACAAAAAACAAAATCGTTAGAAAACAATATAATAGTTTATTACAGTATTAATAGACGATTCTATGAATGGCTAAAAAATACAAAAATTACAACGCGAAAATATAAAGATTGATCGCTAGTAAACTATAATTTACTGTGTTACAGTATTGTCTAATTATGTCATTATGGCTGTTATGCTATTATCAGAAATATCCGGTAATAATATTAATTCATGTGATCCACCATGGTGGAAATAGCAATTTACCATGATGCAAATAGGCATTCCCTATATTTAATCGTATTTTATTAACAAAGTTGGTAAGAGAATTAATTTATTTACCAACTTCAACTGAGATTTCTCCCATCATTGCGACTAACATTTTGCGACTTCTAAATATAAAAGTTATAATTAGTTTTTCTTCCAGAATTCAACCTAACATAATAACTAATACCTTAAAAATAAATTACAAGCAAGTAAAAAGTATATATATATGAGCAAAAAATAATGTTATTGCTAACTTATCTTATGGGTGAGAACTTGCTTATTTTTATACTTTACGTCGTTAGATCTGAGAACCTGTCAGAAAGTATCCACCTCGTTTGTTATTTATTATACTTCTTTCTGGGATAGTCATGCAAAAAATTTCATCTATAACTTTAGATGATAGGGCCTCTAACTTTATATATTTAATTGATATTCATTTATTATAATACCTCTTGCAAAAATTGAATCTGAAATTAAAAAAGTATTATATTAATAAAATCTAATATGTCTATAAACTATATAATCGTTAAAAAAATTATAAGTCTAATAATCGCTAAATATGTTTAGTTTAGATATTCCTATTATTATTGACAAAAAAGATAGAAGATTACTCAAACCCTTTAATAAACGTCCTGGGTATGATATGAAGTATATTATGTTATACTGCCTCAATTATACTGGTTATGGTGGTGAGAAATATGATGAACTCTTTGCAACTAAAAGATTATGATAGCTTGTCTATCGTAAGGCAAAGAGAAAATCTTATTCAATAGGCAGTGCAAGTTAGAATTGATCTTCAAGATTTGATACTCCAACAAAAATTTAGTGTATTTCACCAATTCTGTTTATTCGCTTCTTATTCTAGGGATAAGTTAGAAGATTTAATTACTATCGCCCAAAGCCATTCAAGAATGTGATCGCGATCTGCTTTGGGTGTTGGAAGGTAATTCGTGTTAATGTTAATGTTAAGCCGAAGAGGAAGCACCATTTCTCAAGAAGTAGATATGTAGAAATTCTTGAGCCTAAAGACCTGATGCTAGAACATTGGAATCGTGACTGTTTTAGACCTAAAACTGATTTTGGGTATGCAAGAATTATACAAAAATTTTGAAGGAGTTTCAAAAAAAAGAAGCTATCCAATGCATGACTTGCTTGGAACAGCTTAGCAAATGATAATACTTCAGATGATAAGAAATTTCTAGGTTTAACTCCACACAAAGTGAAAATTTCTCAGACTCGAGAACAATTTAATCAGTGGCGTACTAAATGGATTGAATTATATAAAAACAATTCTATGATGTGCAGTTCCATTATTAATACACAATATCAAGAATATTATATTCTGGATAATTGGATAGAATGTAAAAGGAGTCAATTGCTAATTAGATTCCAAAAGCGACTTTTGAAACTTGAAGCATGATAAATATTTATTTGATTTATTTATTATTTGAAGTTTCAATATATCCGATTATTTATACTACTTAACTATTTATTGATAAAAGATATCTGGCTTACATATTTTTGTATATGAGTGTATTTTGCAGGCCACAAAAATCCCTATTACAGATAATGTATCAAGTTCGTTATTTTTTTTATATTCACCTTAATTTCATATCGGCAGGATCGATCAGCTCTTAAAATAGAGTGGCGAGTAGAATGTATACTATATTATTGTATTAATAAAGGATCGTATACTGCTTTAGTAAAATCAAAAACTACAAAATTTCGATCTCTTAAATGTTAATCAATAATTTTAGATGCTTTTTTTGGATCGTCTGTATACTGGCATATGATTCTGCTAATATCGTTTCGACTACTACTCCTTTGGAATAAGTATAAATATGAGATATTTTCACAAATAATTTTTAGGATTTGTATATATTCCTAGCTTACATATACGGGTGAGATATTTTGATGCCGGCCATTAATAAAGTAAGGAATAATTCGTTCTTGTACTTTCTTTGGTTCAGCACATAAATCCTCAAATACAACAACTGTACTTCGCTCTGGAAAAAATTTAGTTATATCTGGAATTTTATCTGGAGATATCCTTTTAAATGTAACATCTTCTCAATATAGTTTAGGGGCATTTGTGAAGATCTGGTATGCATATTTACTAATTTCTATTTTGGTTTAGAATGCTTTCCTATTAATACCAGATCGTCGTTCTTAATATACCGATTACCTTTTTTCCTGTTAACATGTATTGGAGCTTTTTACCTAGCATAAGATTAATAACCATATTTGTTTTTCCACTATTAGAACCCCACATACTAGTAATCTGAATGGGACATCTGGAGAATACTTATTACCTTTCATTCATTTTGAGGATTTATTAGATATCTCATCAATAGCAAATATGAATATAGGCATTTTTTCTTCTTTTATTTCGATTAAGCCAATTATTGTTCTGTAGATATATAAAAATTTATATCCTGCAAATTTTATTCTGATAAGTTGTTTGTATTTGATAGATAACCTTTTTCGATCAATGTGGTTCTGATATAAGGTAAGAGATCACATATATACGGTATTTCAATAAGATCTATGCCTTGACTTTTACATAAATCCTGCTTTTTTTGATCTCGTATGCTTTGTCATCCAAATCAATTTGCCCCCTCTTATGAAACATCGCATTTTGATGATAGTATTGAACATCCTGAAATTCGAATGCAAGGCCTAACTCTTTGTTATACCTGTCCAACTGCATTCTATTCAAAAATGATGGTTTACAGAATGTGAATTTTTTATTTAGTAAATCTTCGAAAATATATCTTACATTTCTCTTAGTGGTATGATAGTATAAGGGACACCACTTAAATTCACGCTTCTGGATCTTATAAGGTGCTTCCCATTGATGGAGTCCATTTTCACATGACCAGAGATACACATCGAAGCCATTCATCCGCCAAGTTGTACCAAGGCATTTTCCATCGTGCTTTTTAGCATATTGTTGTGCTTTAGCTATTTTATTAACAACACAGATAAAATTAACAGACCTGAAATGAGTATTTTCTTCCAATATACTCTATGGTGGATACTGCAAGGTGTTTATATTTACTAGCATGAGCTCCTTTTGTACAAATCCCCACTTTGGTGTAAACTTATCGTCTTCAAAATAATATAAAATTAGTTCATTTTTTGTTACAACGATTTTTCCAATTTTAAATAAAGTTGGACTCTATATCATGTCCGTAGCACATCTCTGATTTTTTATACCTCCTTCCCACTCTGCATTAGCAAGCAGGTAATGAACTGTATCGTCTTTCTTCAGCCTATTTACCTCATATTTTCCAACAGGACGCTTATACTTTGTAGTAGAGCTTCGATCCGCAATCTGACTAATTCGAATTGATCCGATGATTTGGATTAAACTTGGATATTCTTATCCGTAAAATTTAAGCAGATAGATCTGAAAAGTATATCAAATTAAGGATAAGGATTATCTGAATCATAATCCCAGATATATAAAGAGGACAAAACTACTCTTTTGATACATCTATAGCATTACTTATGTAAAGATATCAAGAATATGGTTTATGCACTTTAATTTATCTCTATATCTGATATATCGTCCACATGATTATATTTAGTAATTTTGAGATTTTTTGTTTTAAATACTAAACGTGCTTCAAGTTAATTTATTAATTAATATAGTGAACTTTAGAAAAGGAGCTAGCGAAATTATTTAAATAGGCGTGAATCTAAATATAGCGATTATACTTCAAGCATTAAACTATATATTTTTAAAAAGTAAAAGCATACTGTAGTTTATTTTATTGCAAGTAAATGTTTCATATTTGTTACGAATATATTTATAATAATATTTATAATTTAAATTTATTTTGTATATTAGAATTGCTGCCTTCAAGTACCATCCAAATACCTTTTTTCATTTTGGAATTATACCTTTTTCAAGGTTATTTTAATACTGTTCATACTGGTACAAAAACATTCATCGTTTTCATGTTCCTTTTTAAAAATAGCATTTGAGCTACTAATGTTGGATCTAAGCTTGTTCTTTTAGGACTAATCAGATTTTCAGCGTCCGAAAACAAACATTCGCTCGAGACCGATATTGCTGGTATTGCAAGGTACTTTTAGGCTATTTTGGAAAGCTTTGGAAATTTTTGCAGCTGTGTTTTCTACCAATCCAAAGGATCTTCAGTATTTAGTGCTAATAGCAATGACAGATAACTTGAAATTTCATCAATATTTAGGTCTAATGCTGGTCTATCCTTTTTTTTCTTTTTAGTTAATGTTGTTGAAGATATTCTTTATGTGAACGTGTTGAATCCGTGTTGGATGAAGTTGGATGGGTTGATTGTTCTGTTGTTGGTTCTTTAAATTCGCTGAATTCACCACGAAGTCTTTGTATAAAAAATTCTTTTTCATAATTGTCACCTAGAAAATCCAAGCTTTTGTAATGTGGATTCAACAAAGCTGCCATTAAACTGAGGTTGCTGGGATCATTCCAATAGTATATTAGTGCACTGTAAATATTTTGCTGAACTTTTCTAGAATACCTATCATATCTAATGGGTTTTTGATTAAAATTTTTTTTTAGTAATATTACTAATTATTTCATCATTGTCGAAATTAATAGGCTGTACATCTTTGCCTTCTAATTCGAACACGGTATCCTCATCCAAAAAAAGATTATTATTGGGAGGTCTTTTGTTGCTAAATCAAAAATTATCTCTTTAATCATAGGAATAATTTTACTTAACGTTACATACGTATTTTCTGAAAATTCTCGCGTTGCCTTCTCGAATGGCATTAGTAAATCAATAAATTGATCTAGCAGCTCCCATTCATCATCCGAAAGAAGTATCCTTTTTAATTTATTACCATCTTTTTTTATATCCCGATCAAATGAAGTATATAAATTGGTTTGGAGTTGAATTATTGCATCTTTTAAAAAACAAAGACAGTCCCAGGCGTAATACATAGAATTCCAGCATGTAGATACGTCCTGAATACAACTTAATACATCCGCATAACCAAGTTTTTTTTGCACCTCCTTTAAACGTTCCACCTGTTTTTGAGATTGGAAAAATTGAATTAGTCTTTTTGCACGTGCTATTAAAATCTCTGCAGGTGCTAGTCATTTTCCAATTACCAACTGAAGGGTATGGGCCGAACATGAAAGACGTTTAACATTTTCGCATCTATTTTTTTTATTTAATAATGAAAAAGCAGAGACCATGTTAGCGCCGTTATCAGTGGTGATTGATGTTATGCGATTTTCAAGATTCCACAACTCAATGCACTTATGAAGTTCATTAGCGATAACTCTACTAGTATGCGGCGAAGGAACGTATTTATTTTCTAACATAATATCTTTAATTTCGAAATTGGGCATAATCCAAGTGGCGGTAATTCCTAGATATCTGTGCTTAGCTTTACTGGACCAGAGATCAATTGTAAGTGAAATATTTTCTACAGTTTGAAGAAGGTTTTTTAAACTTTCCTGATTATAATTATAACTTTTGGCGATCATTGTTCTAATTTTTTTTTCTCCCGGAATAATAAAAAAGGGATCGAATTCAGCTATTTTTTCTTTATATGCTTCGTCAGTAACCGTGGAAAGAGGCTGGTTTGAACGTAACATCCACTTGAGAAGTGTTTCTTCACGTCTTTTCTGAATATGTTGAGGATGGGAATGAGGTTTTCGTACAAAATCAGTAATTTTGGAGTCCTGCAGCTAAAAATTATTGGTATTTGTTTTTTAATTTAATTTAATTTTATATTTTTTATTTTTATATATGCATAATACCTTTTTTACATTTTCCGTATCATTCTGTGAAATGATTCTATGAATATCTTTGAAATGTGTAATAAGATTTCCGGTTGAGCTTCCTATATTCTTATATTCTTGTCCGCATTTTTTACCGTTTTGATTTATGATTTTGCAAACTCATATCTCTTCATTTTGAGTATTTACCATTTTTTCAAAATACTCACGAGTGAATGATAGATTTTTATGTTTGTATGGCCTTTTATTTTCAGGTTTTTTAACTAAAAATTTTTCAATTGTTAGTTATGCAAAATCTCTAGTTTACCACTATGTTTATTACTTTTTTTTGGCTTTCTGAAGATATAGGAAAGAATCCGTTGTTTGAGTGCTAGGTATAACGGTCGTTGCTGATAAGGTTTCACCTAAGGTTCCTGAACTTTCAACAATTTCGTAAGTGTAATCATCAGAATAGTATCTGAAATCCTCTTCTATTGTGTCGTAGTCTTCCATCGTAGCTTACACTAATAATCATATATTAACTAATGCTAAATTTTTTGGTTTCCACGATTAGGTATCAAATAGGAACTATTCCCACACGAAAAATATTGATCATTTATAAAGGAAGTTTACTATTAGCTTTTTTTATAGATCGTTCATCCCTTAGTTATATCATATGTAATAGATTAGTTCATAATTATCATGTATAAGTGTATTATTTTGAAATAAAGGTTAATTTTCTAACCTGATATTTCTAAAATAGCACTCATGTGTGTCTTTTATAAAACAACTTTTTTTTTTTATAACTCCATATGGAGACACTTGGGGGCGTACTTTTATAAAACAACTTTCAAGAAGTTATCATTTACTAAATCAAGTTATAAATGCTTTAATCAATTTTATTGAATTTAGATGCGGATAGAATACTCTGGATTGGATATTATTATGAATATGGATTCGGAATTAAGGGCGAAAATAAGGCATTTACTTCCAAGTTGTCTAAAGCAGAAAAACATGATTTACATTGTTGACCTATAGAAAAACACAAAAGTGATCATAACCTATGATCCACTTATTCAAATTAAATGAAACCACCACCATTCGACTCAGCTCACCGAGACGGTTCGAATGAGCTATAGTACATCCCTGTACGACCTCTGGTTGCTAAGATAGGAGTTGACAAACATTTACTTCTATACTTATTGATAGATCAGCAATCTGATTGGCTAGGAGATTGCTGCGGGCAAAAATCGTAGATCTGACATATCTAAAAGATGTCATATTTATAGCTTATATTCTAGATATTTTATTTATTACATATATATTATTTATTACATATATTATATTTATAATAGTTATACTATATATTTTATTAATAGTAGTTGTAGTATATATTACACATGTAAAAGATATTGACCGTTACATTTGTAAAATTTCAAAAAGTATAAAAGCGGCCGATGTGGACCTCAAGTTCAACATCGAGTCTTCATACTCTTTCAATAATAAAAACAACTATTAACTACACAAATCAAACAGTTATTAGTATCCTCATATACTTTTAATTGTAGCCTCTTTCGTNGTATAAAAGCGGCCGATGTGGACCCCAAGTTCAACATCGAGTCTTCATACTCTTTCAATAATAAAAACAACTATTAACTACACAAATCAAACAGTTATTAGTATCCTCATATACTTTTAATTGTAGCCTCTTTCGTAATTGCAAATTGCCTTAAATCTTCTTTGTCATACTGACTTAGATATACCACAGTAACAAAGTTTGAAGTTACACAAAGTGTTCACTGTCTAAGATCACTCTAGTTACTTAATATCTTTGAAGAAGTGGATATAGGATAACAACATTATTAAAAGTTGATGCAGGTAAATATAAAGTAGTTGTATTTTTTATTTTCAAAGTTCATAATTTTAATTTTTAGGCGTGGCAAGTCTATGAAATATATCTTAAACAATATATTTAAATTATCATAATTATGTTAATTAGTTCACGAATGTATTGTTGTTATTAAATAAAGTTTATATAAAATAAGCAATTGGTTTGAACGCCTATGGGCGCTATTTTGTGCCATGCATTTAAAAGAAAATTACTGGATGTTCGCTTGAATTCGGTATAATAAGTTTGCTCCATTATTCTCTCACAACTTAATTCAGAATTTGGTCTAAAAGCGCCAAGCAGGTTTTCTGCTTGGAAGTTAGCATTAGCGAATTGTACCATCTAACTATATAGGGTTTGAGGAATTAGATTACAATCGCATTTTTAATCAAGTTTAATCATTAAGCAATTTTGTAAAATACAGGTTATTATTAAAAATTCAATTTAGAGCATTCTAAAATTCAAAGTTGCATATGTATACGCTTGATTTTTTTTTTTATTGTTTTTAATCCGAATTCAGTAATTGAATTTGGATTTACCCAGATTCGAATATTAACCGAATACACAAAGTAGAATCTGAATTGGATTCGAATGGCTCTTAAAAAGTAGGATCGAAGCTCTACTTTGTAGATGATCTAGATTCTATCTTTTTTAGCTTAATGACCTCCTTTGGGGCCAATCCAACTTTGAAGAACCTGGAACCCAAATAAGCACAGGTCAAAATTATATACATCAGTGTAATATCAGGTATCTGATATATATATGATATATATATGATATGTGACTGATATGTGTAAAATATATTTATACACATACCTGACATGTGTAGAGTTCATGCAGGATATCAGACACATATTGGACACATATAGTAAGACCCCGAACACGGGTTTATATTATTTCCTGATACAAACTTTCCTGACAATTCATTTGCCCGCCAAACCTTTTTCGGACATATCACTTTCCTGACAGTGCCTTTTCCCAACAGTATCTTTTCCCAATAGTATCTTTTCCTGACAGTATCCTTTCCCCAGGTGCATGAAGATTATGCAATTTAAAAATTTTGATCCTATATCAACTTCCAACATGAAAAAGTACAATATTAACGCTCACTCTAACCCTAACTATTACTAAAATGTTTGGGCAAGAATAATTAATTCATGTATATAACCAGTTTTAAGATACTGTCAGGACAGAGTACTGTCAAGAAAGGGTACTGTCAGGAAAGGTTACTGTCGGGATGGTTACTGTTAGGAAAGAATACTGTCGGGAAAAGAATACTGTTGAGAAAAGAATACTATGAGAGAATAATACTGTCAGGAAAAAGATATATAAGAAAAGTGATATGTCGGGAATCTAATACTGTCGGGAAAAATGCACTATCGGGAAAGTGATATGTCCGAAAAAGGTTTGGCGGGCAAATGAATTGTCAGGAAAGTTTGTGTCGGGAAAATAATTGGAACTGCCCGAACACATATAGTATACATATCATATACATATCGGATACACATCGCATATATAAATTTGTAATGCATCATGTACCCGATATATATTATAGGGTACCCGATATGTATAGAGTCATGTAGGATATCGGACACATGTTAGACACATATAGTACACATATAGTATATATGCCGTATATATATTAGGTATATATTGAATATATAAATTCTGTAAAAATATAATATTACTACTTCATTTTAATTTTAATTTATTAAAAATATACATACTAATTAAGTCATTTAAAATTTTTTATTTATATAATATAGATAACGAACATTTTAAGCTTTGCTTTTAACTAATACAATTATACAATTAATACAAAATTAACAAGAATCCAACAAACTAACCTTAATCACATAATTTATACTAAAAAAATCTAATGCTAACTAATATGCCCTAACCCTAACTCTAAAAGTAATAATTTTAATAAATATATATGCTAGCAAATGCCAATTTGCTATTCACAATATTAGCAACTACATATATATTAATTAAAAATAAAATATAAAAAATAAATATAAAAGAATTTAAAATCAATAATCTCTTGGTGAGCCAGAAGATAAAGACATATAAAAAATATAAGCCAGCAGACTTAGCAAGATAGTTATCCATCACATTCGTATAGCTAGAGCTTGCCAGAGGTTTTACTACTTATATTTACACCGTCTACAACAGTACAATCATATATGAATTTTAAATTCAATTAACATATATGCTAGCAAATTGCCAATTTGCTATTTACAGTATCAGCAACTACTGTATATTCCCGAAAATAAGCTACTACGAAAATATGCTACCCCTTGGTTTTGACCAAAAAACCTAAAAGCTTGTTTCACCCGAAAATAAGCTACCTCACTTTTTTCGATTCAGAACAATAATAAAATTTTTTGTTCCGAAAATAAGCTACCCTTTTGTTGTTGCCCAAATATCCGTAATTAGAAAATATTGCACTTAGTGCATATATGCAATGGTGAGAATATCTGTTATTTTATTCCCACCATTGCATATATATGCATACTTACCCCTATAAACTATCTATCGCCCTGCCCTTTTACCATAAATATTCATCCGCCTACCGAAAAGATCCATTTTCCCACCTATATATATATTATTAATTCTTACCTGCCCATGTAAAACCTAAATAAATAAACAAATACTATAAATAAAATAAATAAAATAAATAAATAAACGAATAAAGAATAAAAGAAAAATTTAAAATTAAGTTATTAATAAAAAAAAATAATTAAGTTAAATAATAAATAAAAATAAAATACACGAAAAAAAATTTAAAAAAAAGTAAAAAAAAAAAAAGAAAAAAATAGTTAATAATAAAAAAAAATTTAATAAAATTACATTAACGATAAAAAAATAAATACATAAATAAAAAAGTATTTAATTATAGTAAAAAAAACCAAAAAACGATACCGGTAAGTTAAAAAAAAATTTAATTTGTAAATAAAAAATAAAAGCGATACCGGTAATTGATTAATAAAAAAAAATAAAATAAATAAATAATAAAAAAATAAAATAATATAAATAAAAAAAAATTAAAATAAGTTAAAAATAATTTAAAATAAATAAAAAAAATTAAATTATCGTTGCTTTTTTTTTATTATCGAAATTATTATTTTTAACAAGTTTGTTTGGGTTTATAAACCCGAAACAAACCCGATTTGTTTTTTTTATACCGGTATCTAATATCGATATGCAAGGTATGTTACAAGGTATGTATGTATTATTTATTTTAACTTATTGGTTATTATTTACATATCGGTACCATATTTATTTTTTCTTTTTTTTTTGATTTACCGGTATTTTTATTTTTTTTTATTTAATAAAAAAACAAACGCCATTAATAAAATAAATTGGATTTGCTTCGGGTTTATAACCCAAGTAGACAAAAAAATATATATAAATTTATAATTCCGGGTTTATAACCCGAAAATAAGCTACCTATTTATTATGCACAAGTTTCTTAAAAAGTCATAACACCCGAAAATAAGCTACCCCTGTTTTTTTTATTAAAAATCGTCCAAAAAAAGATTGCTTATTTTCGGGAATATACGGTACATATATATTAATTAAGAAAACTAACAAGATACCCAAGATAAAATCTACAAGACACTCAAAAATGTATCAAGCAATGTTGAAATCGGCGACAAGACACTTGAAACAACCACGAACTCGCACAGATAGAGACTCAAGAAGAAACAACCACGAACTCGACAGAGATCCAAAAGAAGACAATCATGAACTTGCACAGAGACCCAAGAAGAGACAACCATGAACTCGCACAGAGATCCAAGAAGAGACAACCACAAACTCGCACAAAAACCCAAGAAGAGACAACCACGAACTCGCACAGAGATCCAAAAAGAAACAATTACGAACTCGCACAAAGTCCCAAGAAGAGACAATCATGAACTCGCACAGAGACCCAAGAAAACTGACAGGGTGCCCAAAACGAAATCTATAACAAGAAACCTGAAACACACTCGAAGCAATTCAAAATCGGTGACAAGACACCACGTAGTCATACAAGAAACGTCCAAAAAAACTAACAGCACCAAAGTGAAATCTCTGAAACGCACTCGAAGTAATGTTGAAATCAGCTGAAACAATCACAAAATCACTTGAAAAACCTAAAAAGAAAAAAACTAAAAAGTATTTTTTAGAACTAGGGCGCGTCAACAAAAATATGACGGAAAAGAAAAAAACACCAATACCGCTAGCGACGAATAATACACCGAAGTGGTCGAAGCACCGAAATGAACGCCACCAAAGAAAATGCACAAACAAATGCCATAATGAACAACCAGCATCAAAAGTTGCTCCAAAATGGATAGCACCAACGACAAAAAAAGGTTGACGCCAACAACAAAGTTATTTACTAAAAAGTGTAACAGGGAAAAATAGATAAGTTATAATAACGATAAAAAATAAAAAATATAATTTAAAAAAAAACATAAATAATAATAATAATAATAAATATAAAAAAAGAATAAATAGGAAAAAGTAAGTTAATAAATAAAAAAAAAGACGAAAAAAAATAATAAATAAATACTTACTGTTAAATAAAAAATCACGTGAAGATCTAATCTAGACCAAAAAAAATAAAAATAATAATAATTATTATTAAGGATAGGGTGAACGTAGATCATTTCTAATAGTAATCATGTTGTAATCATATTAAATCATGTAATTGACCAATCAGGATTGTAAACAACGTGATCTGACCAATCAGAATTAGCAATTTTTTGTGCTACCTAAGCCTACCTAAGTTTTTTTTATCAATATATGAAAGTGGATTTTTTCAAATATTATGAGTTCTAGAATTTCATGATTATGAAAATAAGGGCTCATTCTATGTGATACCAAATTTTTGTTAAAATTGGCCATATTTCTAAAAAGTTTTATCAGGAGCATGTGTTTAATTTCTATATAAAATCTTATAGTACCACATAGATCATATGAAAATTGATCTACGTTCACCCTACCCTTAAATATTAAAATAATAAAAAAATTTAATAAATAAAAAAAAATTAAAAATTTAATAAATAATAATAAAAATAATTAAAATAAAAATTATTTAAAAAAAATCTAAAACGTTATAATAAAAGAAAAAAAATTAAAATAAAATACGTAAAAAAAAATTAGAAAATTAAAATAAAAAAAAAA
>QKWP01002097.1:23949-66625 GCA_003550325.1 Gigaspora rosea | reverse complement strand
AAAAAAAAATATTAAAATAAAAAAAAAATAAAAAAATAAAATGATATAAAAAAAATAATCAAAAAAATAAAACGATATAAAAAAAACATATTAAAATAAAAAAATATAAATTGATATAAAAAAAACAATAATAGAAATTTAAAAAAAAATAAAAAAAATTAATACGAAAAAAATATTGAAAAATAAAAAAACGACAAAAGAAAAAAAAAATTAAAAAAATAAAAAAAATAAAAAAAAATAAATGATAAAAAAATTAAAAAAAATTAAAAAAAATTTAAAAAAAAACAAATTAATAAAAAAAAAAATCAGAAAAAAAAAGTTTAAAAACAAAGTAAATTAAAAAAAAACGTGTTTGCTTTATTTATCTATTTATTGTTTCCTGCACATATATGCAATATAGTAGGAATAAAAATTCTGGCCTTATTATGAGAATAACCAGAAATTTACTTTTATTCCTACCATTGCATATATGCGCTATAGATACAATCCGTTATCTATCGCTAGTTATCGGGTACCCGATATATTTCAAATTAAAAAAAATTTTAAGTAAAATAATTCGATTAGAAATTCTGATCCGGTTGACCCAGATGACGCAGGTCAACTGAGTTAACTGAAACAGTTCCGATTAATCCGATTGGAATCGAGTAGGACCGGTTCGGGTAACTGATTAATGATTTTGATCTTGGTTCAAATCACTATGTATAACCCTGATGAGAAATCAAAAAGCTACCAAGCAAATAAATTTTATTAATAAATTTTGATTTGCCAAAATTAGCACCATTTATTGCTAAATATTGTTCTTGTTTTTGTAAACACATTGAATTGATTTTTAATACGTAGTGTATATTTAGATAATTCCAATTTAGAATTCTCAAGCAAGTTAATAACTTGAATAAAGAATACAATATTAGACCAGGTGATTTGCTTAAGAATTTTATTATGCCTTATTTAGTAAAGCCTGATTTTTATTTTATGTTACCCATATATATCCAGAATTAGGATTTGTATAATCCTTAATCCTTAATCTAACAATTATCAAAAATATACCGGTATATGTTAAAATTTACATATTAGAATATCCACATTTAATTCAAATTATTAGATCAATCTGAATTGTCAAATTACAAATTGAATACTAAAATTGGCTAGTAAAGACGCAATTTTGAGCTTTTATAAAAATACTAAACAATATGTATATAGGTGCTAAGTAATACCAATTATGAATTCTGTTTAATACAGTACAAGATGATAGATACAATGACAAAAGCTGATCAATTTTTTGGGAAGAAGCTTAAAGAAATAACTGAAATATGAGGTTTAATATTTAAAAGAAGTAAAAAAGCCTGTTTATTAAATGCCTTTCAGAAAATCTCTTACTTCTTGATTTACTAAATAAGAGAAGATCAGATCTCTATAAGCGACCAAATTGTCTAAACTATTATACAAATACCAATAAATACATGATTATTTAGTGAAATATGAAGATTATGAAATCTCGTAATGGAGTATCCAATTAGTGGCTGCAGAATTCACTTGGAACAATTTATTAAAAGATGTCTAAAAAAATTATTCAAATATAATTTGTTGAATTTAGTTTTTAAAAAAAAACATAAGGAAATAACTAGCATACAAAAAGGACTAATTAAGTGTTTGTTTTGTCACAAAGTTTAAAGAAAATTCAAAGATGGTTCATTTTAACAAACTAACAAACCAAATTATTGAAGATATTTTAAATATGGTTTGAAATAGTCTTTTTGAAATAATTTAAAAAGACTGTTATCAGACAGTAAAGGAAGTATCCATAAATAATGTTATACAAAAGGGGTTAAACAAAAATATTATTTTTTTGATAAGTAGAAGGAGTCAAAAAAATATAATGTAATTTTTTAGAAAAAGTTGTCTAAATTCTGATCCAGTAGTCCAAATTGAATAATTTTAGTACCATTTGATTTGTCTTGGTAAGAGAAGTCAAATGGTACCAATTTCATTTCATTTAGATCACTGGATTAGAAGTTATTGATAAAATACTATTAGTTATATCTTTTCTTATAAAATTACTATATAATCAATATTTTTTTGTGAATATCTTGCATCCAAATAATATAATTTTGGTATTATTAAATTTGTTTCACCAAGATGAATCAGATTTGTTTCACCGAGACAAATCGAATGGTACCAAAATTATCTAAATCAGATTACTATGTCATAAGATATTCAAGTTTTTGTAAAATTTTATATATAAATATATGAATTTGAAAAATTTTTTATATATTTTAGAAAAAGTCAAGAGCTACTATATAAAGGTACATGATATTATTTATGGATGCTCCCAAATAAATAGGAAAAAAATTGGGTATTGTACTTAAAGATAAACAGAAAATGAAGAATAGACATAAAAAAAAATAAAAAATAAAAAAATTAAAGTGATAAAAGAACTAAAGAAAAGGAATAGGAAGCAGAAGCAGAAAGGAAAGATTTTAGAAAGACAAAAAGTAATAAAAAAGTTGGTAGAAGAAAAAATGTTAGGCTTTATCAAGAGAAGTAAAAAGCCTTTTTGGTATGATCACTAATGGGTCATTACTGAAACCTGTTCCATTAAAAAAATAGTGTGACAAAGTATACTTAGGTTCTTTTTAAAAAACAAAGTGGTGTTGGGTCAGAGGAAGAAGTTTGTCTGATTGGATAATTTTTTTAGATCTACCCATGATCACTCGTGATAATTAACCAATCAAATTATATAATTTTAAAAATCTGTCACTTTAATACTATATACAGTACTAGAAACGAAAGACAACTCCATATACAAAATAATAAATATACACAAAATATCATATCATATATATTTAGAGAATAGAAAGTAGGTGTAAAGTAGATAAATACAATATTTATTATTAATAAACTCAAGCTTCTCAGAAAATTTAACAATACCAGTACATAAACTAAATTTATAGTTAAACAACCCCAATACATTGCAAAAACCAATCATATCCAAACAATAAATCTGAATCTCTTGCTATTACAAGCCTGCACTTATTCAAACTAAACAGTTAGTAATAAAAGTTTATTTGAATTTAATATAATAAACGGCTTAAGCAAAAAAATATTTGCAATTACCTTACTCTATAGTATAGCTTTGTACAGTCCAATAGGCGACAGTATATTTTGTCTTCTAAGCAAAGTTCACAAGGAGTAAGATTCTTTTTAAATTCTTTTATATAGTGAATATTAGCGTTTGT
Source organism: Gigaspora rosea (assembly GCA_003550325.1). Classification (NCBI taxonomy): domain Eukaryota; kingdom Fungi; phylum Glomeromycota; class Glomeromycetes; order Diversisporales; family Gigasporaceae; genus Gigaspora; species Gigaspora rosea. The sequence goes on along the minus strand of QKWP01002097.1, from coordinate 63,389 downwards.
TCAAAGCTAGAAATGGCTTTTGTGGTGATTTTTTATTAGTGAAATGTTCAGTTCTAAAAAAGTACTATATAACATATAAATAAGTTACCCAGGTAATTGATTTACATCAGCCAATTAGACGAACTTCTTCCTTTGAGGTATTGGGCTTATATGAGAAAAAACTGAATATTTTGTAAAATTTGTTTAGTATAGTATTTTCTGTTTACTCACAAGTATCAGCAGACTTGTCAAAGAATAAAAAAAAAATGTCTAATTTTTATATAATACATTAAAAAATTAACAAAAATAGGACAAATCATATATATTGGTTTTTTTATTGGCTAATATTTAAAAATTTGTTAATTAATAAAATTTTAGCCATTAAAAAAAAATTTTTTAAACAAAAAAAATACAAAAAATTAATATAACATCAAAAATTTTTATAAATTTTTTTAAAATAAGACAAATTATCTATTTTAGTTTTTAGATATCATGCACTATATCTATGTTTTCAGTCTTGTTCTGTTTAGATCAATATGGTTAATAAATTAGTTGTTGCTATACAATTAACAAATTTTTTAAAAACAGATTTGTTCCATATGTTGCATTACAAAATTTATATTATAACTAACTAAGCAACTTGTAGTTCTTTGATATTGTACAAAGTAAAATCTTTAAAAAGGAATAAGCTTATACACTATTATTAAAATAGTTTAATCTACAGACTTGGTATTTGTCAAAAATATAAGTTTTGCAAGTTATTAGAAATTAAATTGGATCCTTGGAAAAAATAGTTATTTTGAACTTAATTAGATCTATAAATATTTATAGAGTTAGATATTCAAAATTTGTGCAAAGATTTTTAGTAGTCTAGAAAAATTAAGAGTTGAGAATTTCATGATTTAATAAAGAAATGTTTTAAAAATATTTTGATTTAAAAAGCTATAGATATTTTGTTTCTCAAATATGGGTTGTAATAGATGAAATCTTTTACAGAAATAGAATTTTAATATAAAAATTGAATGATTAACATTTGATTTACTATATAAATTATATTTGGAACCTCTGCATATTCATTGATTTGATTTTTAGAAACCATTTTTCGATAAACTATTATACAAACTTTTGCTATTAAGTGATATTAAGAATAACAAATGAAACTTTCAAATAAAATAGTTTTTTGGTCTCTATATGAGATAAATAAGCAAAAAATATCAAAGAATAACTACACCAAGCTATAAAAAGAAGCATTATCACTTGTAGTTAAAGTGCTCAAGTATTTTTAGATAGTAAAGGATTAATTTGTTATTGAAAAATTGGTTTTATAATAGATAAAAGTAAATTCAAAAAAAATTTTTTTATTTTTAACTAATAATTAAACATATATATATTAAAAGTTTTTATATACTTAATTATAGATTAAAAATAAGTTTAAAAAACTATTGTTATCAAAACTTACTTTGTAATAAATTTTAATAGCAAATAATTCTTAATTATAATTGGCTAATTTTGAAGTAAAACCAAATTAGTAAATATGGTAAATAGACATGTCCCTTAACTAATAATAAAAGTTTAAAGTTCTTGTATTAGCATTTTTACTATTAAATTTTTTTTAGATTTTTTTTTACTTTTAATACAAGTTTTAATTTTTATAAATATATCATTAAAGTTGTAATAATAAAAGTGCTATTCTTTATATAAACTACAATATTGTTTTAAGAACTATAGTTCTAAAACTAATAAATTTTTTAAATCAAATTAAATATTGATCAAATTAAATCAAATATTTATTAATTTGAATTTGATTTAATTTGAAACTTTTGTATTTGAATTTGATTTGAAATCAAATATTTGATCAAATCAAATCAAATTAATCAAATTAAATTGTAGAACCCTATATAAAAGTAAGTTAATAGAAGAATGACAAATTGTTTCTAAAAAAAAGTTTTCCAACTTTAAGCTCAAATATTTTATCAATTATCTTATAAAATCTAATAATTTTTTTTATTTTAATTTTAGACAATTATAAGGTTAAAATACAAAAATTTATATCAAAATTGGTTAAATAATTGTTAAAATATTTTAATTTAAAAATTAAAAAAATTCTACTAAAAATAATTTTACTAAAAATAAATTGTTCTGTTTCTATTGACTCATTCCCATATATAGTTTTTTTAGACCAGTAACACGCAGATAACAAGTACTTTTCTAAAGGTCTAAGCAAATAGAAAAACAAAGATCTGAATATTTTATATATATAATACTTTTACTAACTATCAAAAAAATTAAAAGAGCACAAATTTGCAAAAACAACTGCAAAATTTCTTAAAATTTGAAAGTTTGTACAGAATTGTGTTTGATTTCTGTATTTATAGCTATTATTGAAGTTTTTGACAGATTTTTATTTGATTTATTATTTAATTTTTTTGCAAATCTTACAGAGCATTAAAAAAAATTTTTTTAATGATTGCATATAAACACACAAATCTAGATGAGTTTTTAAATACTCCAGTAGGTTTGGTTGCAGATAAATTAGATAGTTTATTATCTAATCGTCTGAGCTCCATTCTTGCAATGTAATTTGTTATTGAAGTAGATAGTTTTCTGTACTACTAATCCGAAGAACTCTGGAGGCATCTACTACAAATTATTAATAAAGATATGAGTAAAACCTCATCATAAAAAAATTTTTTTAAAGATATTTAGGTTCACCAAAATTATAACAGCAATTATAATTTTTGCACTATTTAAATCATAACTTTTTACTGAAGTTGCGCATACTTGGTTGTAGTATCTTATTATTTATATTTTATTAGAAAGTATTAAAATTTTAAATCACACCAGCGGTGCTTAACAACGTATTTTTTATAGTATTTTGTTGTTAATAAAATTAGAGTTAAAAAATAAAGTTAGCAATAGGTTATTTTAGAGTGCAACCATTTTTGTTTAAGGCATCAAGTAATTGTGGTGTTGAACACCATTGGTATGATTTAAAAAACCGAAGACTATTTCTAAGCTAATGTGAAAAATCAGACTATAACAAATTTTAATGAAACGAGGTTATATATTCATGTAGATTTTTAATCGTCTTGCTTTAAATACTATTAATAAAATTTAATTCTACAACGTTAATCATATTTTAAATAATTTCTGTTCTAGTATCCAATAATTTTTTAATTTACGCGTTCAAAAATTACTGAATCATTAACATACTTGCGTCGGTGTTTTAAAAACATTTTTCAAATCGTTACAGCTTTCGACTATGACCTAAACTTAAATTTGAATAAAATTAAGAGCAATTCTATAAAAAGATGTTTAATTTATTTTTGCTTACATTATCAGACTAGCTCATAATAGTTGTCTCATTAGCCATGATGGAAACGTAAATCCTTATGAACATAGTCTAGCAATAAAGTTAGAAGTGCGTTTAATATATATTATTTGTTCTGAAACTTTTAGAGATGGTCAGATTTTGATATACACTATTATTTAACGTTAACTATACATCCCAATTTTTTAAGTAGTCAGTAAAAAAAAAAACAGATCGGCAGAATTTAAATTTCAGAATTACGTTTTTCAAGTATAACGAAGTAATAATCAGTCAAACAATAATTACATACGACAGGGTGAAACCTGAATTGCGAGCTAGTAAAATAATCACATGAGGGAGAGATCCGTTTTTATATAATAAAACAAAAAAATTAACCTGATCTATGTAGCGATTTCACTAGCTCGCAACTTGTTCTATACAATGTATTTTAACGGTTAAAAAAAATTGATAAATTGCTTACATTAATTATTACATTTGCCCATCCCTATTTTAATTATTTTAATCCCATATATGTAACAAAAAAAAAAAATCTAATGAATACGAGGAATTATTTATAGCCCATATACAGTAATAAGATAATTATATATCGATATATATAATTGGTAATAGAGTCAACCAATTATCTATTGCCGGGATTTTAGAAGGTCTTCTGTGGAATCCGTTTTTGTAATTTTTCGAAATATGACTGGATATAAAAGTCATTATTTGTTATAACCTATAGAGTATTATGGCTGTTATGATTTAGTATCATACAGCAAACTGTATTTAACTGTAAGATTATTATTCAATTTAACGTAGTGAACTATTTAACATTAAAAGGTTTTAGCACGAGACCTCCCGTTTAATTACCAGCATACAAATTATAGTTTTTTTTTTGTATAACTAAACACAAACTGTGAAAAGGAGGTCAGTGCAATGCATATTTTTAACTGGGAATATTCCCGGAATGCCTCTTTTCAAAATTATTATTAAACTTGCTGCTGCAAGTCATATGATTTCTGAACTTGACAGTCCTCTAGTACAACCTAATTGCTGTAGACTATTTACTAGGACTAAATTCAATGCGAAATATTGCTTGTCTCGTTAGAAAAAAAACGATACAATGTTTATTATTTTGTCTTTCTTTGTTTTTATATAAAATTTAACAAGAGAAGACCCAGCACCCTGGCTTTTAGTTTCTAAGTTTTTAATAAATAATTACAAGATAGCAGATGGTAAAAATTTTAAGTTTAAAAAATCAGAGTCGGCTGGGTTATAAGTTGGATCTATTTTAAAAACCGAAAAATTTATTTCCGTCGATCTCCTGTCTAAAAAAAAAAAAAACAAATTTATATGCGACGTCAATTTAACAAAAACTCGTGGCTTATATAATTGGTATCGTGGCATGTGGAGACTGGTCAGGGAAAATTGATTGTTGCACATTGTTTAATTATACATTATACATTATACATAAATATATATACCCGTTGATTTTTCTTAATTTTTATTGTTATACATAATTTATTTTTTTTTTTTCTACACTGCCCGGTCAGCGGGCTTCGTCTTCTAAGCTTCAAGGCTAAGCTTGTTTCATATTGTGGCTTGAATGAACATTTTTTCAAAAATCGAATATTTCCGATTTGTTTTTTTTTTTTCTTCTTCTTCATTCTTATTTTCGAGAATCAAATAACCCCCATTTTTTAAAAAAAAATTGTGATTTAACTAGCAACGACAACGACAGCGACAACTTTTTTATTTTATAACATATATAGAATCACATAATTAATAGATATTAAATATATCAAAATGAGCATCCTTAAGGGTGCCTTAGAAAGGCTTTTAGTCGAAGCTCAATCATCGAGGCAAAAAGAACTTGAACAAGCTTGTACTACCGCTTTAGAAAAGCTTCAACAAGAAATAAATTATATTGCTAAAAAGAAAGCTATAAAAAATGGAAAATTAAAAGCAAAAGTTGAAAATGATACTGTTGAAGTTGCCCCGATAATAAATAATTCTGAAAATGGGTCAATATCAAATAATAATACAATTAATAATCCACCGCAAACACAATCTCCTACGAATGGATCTGCTGGAGAAACTAGTCAAAGAGGTGCTGAAAAAGCTGCTGAAAAAGCGGCCGAAAAAGCGGTTGAAAAAGTTGAAGAAAAAGAATCAAAACCAAATAGTTCTTCACCAAAAAATTCTCAAAGTATATCATCTCAAACTAATTCTCGTTTATCAATATCTAGTAGTTTGTTTGCTCGTGTTGGTGAAGATTTACCAAAAATTTTAGCAGATAATTATTGGCAACCTTTTAGAATAGCTTGTGGTAATTCAATTCCAACTAACATTCGTGTGTTAGCTTTGGATTGTTTACAAAAAATTATTGCTCATGGTTTACTTAAAGGTTCTAGTCCAATTGTTCCTCCAAAAAATAATCCTATCAAAAAACGTGATTCAAAAATTAAAAATTCAACTACAACAAGTGGATTTAGTGAATCAAATGATTTATCATGTATTGATATTTCTGATACTCCTTTTGATAATGATGATTCTAATGATGGTATTTCTACCACGAATCCTTCTGTTAATTATCCAAATCCTACTAGATTAATTGATGATGTAGTTCATACTGTTTGCATAGGATTTACTGGTCCTCAAACTGATCAAACTGTTCAATTACAAATTTTAAAAGTATTACTTACTCTTGTTACAACTGAACAATGTCCTGTTCATGGTATTAGTTTACTTAAAATTATTCAAACTTGTTGTAATATTTATTGTTACTCAAAAAGTCAAGTAAATCAAGCTACTGCAAAGGCTGAATTAACTCAAATCTCTAATTTTATTGTTTCGAGATGTGAAGAATTTGCTCTAGAATTATCAAAAAATAATCCTTCAAAAAATTTATCTAATACTCCTCAAACTCCTCATACAACAAATTCTGATTCTAGTCCCGTAAATAAAGATGATTTTGAAGAAATTGATGGTATAGATAATGAGAAAGATGATAATAGTAAAGATAATAGCGATGATGATAAAGAGGGAAAAGTTATCATTGATGGTGATGTAAATTTAGATGTTAATGTAGATGTTAATGGTGTTAATTCTCCTGATTTAAAAACTGATGTTTCTGAATCAAATATTATTAACGGTGAAGTTCTTGTCAAAAAAGATTCTAGTGGCAACGACAATGACAATGACAACGACAATGACAATGACAATGACAATGACAATGCAGATGCTAAAGTATCTGATCATACAGAAGATGTTATTAACGTCCCTGTAAATAATGATAATAATAAGGATAAGGAGATTGATGGTGATCAAATAAATGATAATCCTGAATCATTTATAAAAAATGTAAATTTGGCTCAAGAAGATGAAGTAAAATCTGAAACTATTATAAATGAAGTTGTTGAAAATGAATTAATTAACAAAGAAACTGATCCTGAAAATTGTGAGAAAACTGTGATTGATGATAATGAAAAATCATCAGAACCGTTATCAGAAGAAGAATTAAAACAATACGTTTTCGTTAAAACGAGAGATAATTCTATTGAAGATGAACACATAAAGGAAGGTTCTACGAGAGATAATTCTATTGAAGATGAACATACAAAAGAAGGTTCTACGAAGGGTAATTCTATTGAAGATGAATCCACAAAAGACAGTTCCGTTAAAGAAGATGTTAAAAATGATACAAAGGATACAAAGGATACAAAAGATGAATCTTCAAAAGATGTTCAACTTAATGATGATAAGACAAAGCAACCTTTGTTACGACGTAGATCTTCTTCGACCGCTATGAAAGATTTAACCATAACTATACCACCAACTATAAAAAGACGAAAATCGAAACCAAAAGAAAAGATTTCAAAACGTAAATTCTTTGATATTTTACGAAAAGATTTATATTTAACTTTTAGAATGTTTTGTTTATTTTCTTTAAGATCTGAAGGTGATGAAAATTCTCAAATTGATGAAATAAATATTCGTGGTAGATCTTTGGTTTTGGAATTAATTTTATCAATGTTGGATAATTCTGGTCCTATCTTTCATAATGATGATATTTATATTAAATTAATTCGTCAAGCTCTTTGTGTTTCTTTATCACAAAATGGTGTATCATCTAATGAACAATTATTTGAACTTTCTTTATCTAATTTTTTAATGTTATTACGTTATTATCGTGCTCCATTAAAAACTGAATTAGAAGTTTTATTTAATGAAATTTATTTACGTTTCTTGGATATGAGTAATGCTACTTATTTACAAAAACATTTAGTTTTACAAGGTCTTATGAAAATTTGTCAAAAACCTCAAATTCTTTTAGATATTTATTTGAATTATGATTGTGATATTTCAATGGTTAGTGTATTTGAACGAATTGTTACTTCTTTATCAAAAGTTGCTCAATTACGTACAAAAATTCCAACTAGTTCTGGTATGTCAAGTTTAATAGGTGGTGGTTCTGCAAATGCGGATTTAATAGCTATGCAAGACAAAATTTTAAGATTAAAAGGTTTAAAATGTATGGTGGCTATTGTAAATTCTTTAATTGAATGGTGTAAAGATTTAGAAAGAAAAAATGGTAATGATTCTCTACCTTCACAACCACAAAATTCGATTCCTGATCCTATTGAAGATAAAGCTCCTCCAATCATTTTCTCAAAAAATCCTTTATCAAGTGTTAATTTTTCAACTTCTCATTCTAATTCAAGTGTTAGTAGTATTGGTACTGATGATAATGAAGATAATCCTGCTCAATATCATGAAATGATGTCAAGAAAGCAAACTTTACGTGAAGGAATTAAATTATTCAATGCAAAACCACAAAAAGGTCTAAACTTTTTGATAGATCATGGTTTTTTAAAGAATGATAGTGATAGTATAATAGCTTTCCTATTATCAACTCCTGGATTAAATAAAGTTTCAATTGGTGAATATTTAGGTGAAAGTGATCAAGAAGCAATCAAAATTATGCACGCATTTGTTGATCGTATGGATTTTACAGGTTTAGGTTTTGTAGATGCTTTAAGATCTTTTTTACAAACTTTTAGACTTCCAGGAGAAGCTCAAAAAATTGATCGTATAATGGAAAAATTCGCTGATCGTTATTGTGAAACTAATCCTGATATTTTTGCAAATGCTGATACTGCTTATATTTTAGCTTATTCTACTATTATATTGAATACTGATCAACATTCAGCAAAAGTAAAACGTAGAATGGATAAAATTGAATTTATAAAGAATAATCGTGGTATAAATAATAATAACGATCTTCCTGATGAATTTTTAGGTGAAATATTTGATGAAATTGCAAATAATGAAATTGTAATGGAAGAAGAACAATTCTCTGAAGTGGCAAAAACTGCTATTAGTCATGCTAATGATAGAGAACGTCAAGAATTATATGAAAGAGAAATTTCTCAAATGCAAAAAAAGAGTCAAGCACTTTTAAAAAGTAATAGACAAGGTCAAACTCCTGCTGCTTGGAGAAATGCTTCACACGCAGATCATGTTAAACCTATGTTTGCTGTGGTTTGTTGGCCTTTAATGGCTACTCTCAGTCTCGTATTTGAAGAAGCTGATAATCCTTCATCAAATACCAAAGGTATTGATTTTTCTCAATCAAATCAAGAAGCAATTGAATTATGTCTTGAAGGATTTCTTGGTGCTATTCGAATAAGTAGTATATTTCGTATGGATGTTGAACGTGATGCTTTTGTTTCTTCATTGGCTAAATTGACTGGTTTAAATCATGTCGATGAGATGAGACCAAAAAATGTAGCAGCAATTCGAACATTACTTTTGGCTGCTAATTCACATGGTGAAGGATTACAATCTACATGGCTTATAGTATTAAAAACTGTATCTACCATGGAACGTTATCAATTAATTGATAGTTCTGCAGGATCTGGTGTTTATAATGCAGAGGGTGTTAGTGGATTGGATTATTCTTCACAAAATGGTCGTAACGAAACTTCATCATCTACTTCAAATCTTCCATTAAATACTTCTCCAACTCGTCAAAATACTAATACAACACGTAGTAATTCTATTAGTGGTTTGATGAAAGAATTTCAATCTCAGAGTACAATAATTGCTATAGATAGAATTTTTACAAACAGCGTGAAATTAAGTGGTGATGCGATAGTACACTTTTTTACTGCTCTCTGTGCCGTTTCTCTTGAAGAAGTTAATTCTTCAAGATCATCACCAAGAATGTTTAGTCTTCAACGAATCGTTGAAATTGGTAGGCTTTTTAACAATTATTATTATTATTATTATGTAATTAACTTTGTTTTCCATAAAATAACAATTTTTTTTATACAAACAAATTTATAATAGCTTATTATAACATGTCACGTATTCGATTTGAATGGACCCATATTTGGAAAATTCTCCAACCTCATTTCATTGCCGTAGGATGTCATGCAAACCATATAGTTGCCACTTTTGCAATTGATTCTCTTCGGCAATTAAGTATGAAATTCTTAGAAAGGGATGAATTATCTCATTATAATACTCAAAGTGAATTTATGAAGCCGTTCGAACAAATCATCAAAAATAATCCTTCTCCAAATATTCATGATCTTATTATACAATCAATTATTCAAATGATTTCTGCTCGTGCGAGAAATATAAAATCTGGTTGGAAAAGTATTTTTGTAGTATTTGGTCGTGCAGCATCTGATGAAAATACTCAATTAGTTGAAACAACATTTGATGTTGTTAGATTGGTATATCAAAAACATTTAGACCTTATAGGGCCAGCATTTGTAGATTTCGTAAATTGTTTAGTTGAATTTGCATTTAATTGCAAGGAAAAAGAATTTGTCAATGAATCTATTAGAATGTTACAAGGTTGTGTTAAAGTTTTAGTGAAAGATGTGGACAATTTAACAAAAGGTGAAAATCGAAAAGAAAACATTATTGTATTACCATCGACAATACCACCAGAACAAGTTGCTGCTTCCAAAAAAAAATTGCAACATATCGAAGAAGAGCAATTCTTTTTAAAATGGTTCCCTGTTGTATCTGGTCTTTCACGTCTTGTAATTGATTCAGAATCTCAGGCTATTAGAAATAAAGCTTTGGAAACACTCTTTGAAATTTTGAAATCTACAGGACATTTATTCGAAATAAATTATTGGATTAAAATTTTTAGAAATGCTATAATGCCTATATTTGAAGATCTCAAAGAGCCTACATTATCACAGCAATCGTCATCGGCAATTGATAAGAGACCTGAATCAACTATAGAAATATGGATTCAAACCATTCGTTCTATAGTAGATATTTATACTAATTTTCATGATATATTTGTTACAAAATCTGAATTTTTAGTAGAATTGTTAGATTTATTAGTCGCTCTAATTAAACGTAAAAATGAAAAATTGGGTCAAACTGGAATCCGTTGTTTCCACAATCTAATATCAAAAAATGGTTCAAAATTTGATAATATCACTTGGGGAATTGTTACAACAACATTGGAGGGTATTTTTAAATGGACGACTCCAAATGAACTTTTGGAGATAGAAATAACGACAGAAACTGGTGACAATGAAAAGAATGATATAAGAAGCACAAAGAATGCTCCGATAGGTGGTGGAATTCCGTTAATGAGCGATTCAACGAATATACAGTCACCTGATAATCCACCATCTTTCACACCTGATCAAAGTAGTTCTAAGGTTGATATAGATTTTCAATACATTGTTATAAAATGCGGAACTCAACTTATTGTTATTCAAACTGTTCAAGACCTTGCACTTAATGATAAAGAACAAGTTCATTTTCTCGTTCAGATGCCAGCAGAATTTCGGAACAGATGGTTGAGATGTCTATATAATTCTTACAAATTTGCTCACGATTTCAATGCAAATCATGATCTTCGTCGTTCCCTCTTAAAAGCAGGATATGTTCAACAATTACCTAATCTTACAAAACAAGAAACTTTATCATTATCTGTATTTCTTTCAATCCTTTTTGATCTTTATCGGACATTTGGTGATAGTGATCAAGATTTATTATCACCTTTGATTGAAGAATCAACTCTTGTACTTCAAAAAATCGTTAAATTAATGCATGAGCCATTATCAAATCAACAACAACAAAGAGAATTTAACAATTGGTCACCATTAGTAGTTACAATTCTAAGAGAATTGTGTAAGACTAAATGGAATAGCGATATTGATATAGATGACGATGATAGTAAAACAAATATATCAGTAGGTTTAAGAAAACAAATTCCAGATTTTTATAAATTAGTAATTAAAATTATTGGGATAGATAGAGTTGATGTTAAAGTTGCTATTCAAGAATTTTTAGAAAAAGTTGGGGATGAATTCTTGAATTTTGATTAGAACTTTTATGTTTAATAGGAATAATGTTATTTGTATCATTAGCAAACATATTTTTAACTTCAATTACTTAAAAAATTTAAAATTTTCATGAAATTTGAGTTATGGTTGGTAATAAGAAAAACGCGATTATTCGATAATATAATCTTTCAACTATATATATTAGTGAGCATGTTATTATTTACAATATTGAACAAATTTATAGAATTTTAATTTCGAATATTACAAAAATGGGGTAATAAAAAAAAATTTTCTATAATTAGATTGTGTAAAATTTATCATTTTTGAACGAACTGCAAAATAGAAAAAGTTATCTTATTTTAAATACAGGGCAGCAAAAAAACACCTGATTATTTTTATAAAAAGTGTTATAACTCAAAAACTTACAATATAATTAAAAACCTTTTCTAACAGATTTGTTGCAAGTTGGTTAAACTACAATTCTGTTAGATTTTTTTTTTTGATAATTTAAGTATAAAGTTATTTTAGTTTAAAGGCATTTAATATACAGTATAATCAGAATTGATTAAAATTTGGTACTTTTAAAAAATTATTGGATGTTTTTTGCTATTTCATACTGTTTATTTTGATATACTATTATATTAGCATAATTTTGTTTATTGAATGTAACAGATTATTGTAAAATTTAGAGGTCTCAATTTAAAAATATAAGCTCTGCCAAAATCTACCTATACTCTTTTTTTTTAATAATTCTAATCCTAAACCCTAATTTATCTATTAAAAAAAAACCTAACAAAAAGGCCCCAAAAATTTTTAAAAATTAAATATAAAATAAATTCAAATTTTATTATAATTATAATAAACTGCTTTTATTATGATTTGAAATTGAATTTTTATTATTTAGTTTATTTATAGCTTAAATTAAGAGTAGAGATATATAAATATAATTTTGATAGCAAAAATTATTTTTATTTTTTTTTAACTCTTTTTAACAATCTCTTGTACCAACTTTTTTTATAAATACCAATCTTTGAAACTTTATAACTAGTATATTGGCATATAACAAAACTTTATCTAATAGCAACTAGGAACCAGAGTTTTAGATCAAATATTAAAAAAACTAAAATAAAAATATAAAAAAGTTTTTCTTTTGGAGTTGACTCTTTGGTAAAGACTCTAGTACTAATAAAAACATAGAACCAAAAACTCAAGTTTTTGTCAAAACTTTACAGAAACATTCAATTTAGCAACTTTAGAACTACTTTAAAGTAACTATAAAGTAACTATATAGTTACTTTCAGGGTTGGGCAAGATACATATCCAGTGATTTTTCATTGGACATTGGACATTTCCAAATTGTCCTATGTAATTTCCAGAGTCCGATGTGGCGCAGCTTCAGTTGTGATTAAACAGTATCCAGAGATATTACATAGGACAATTAGGACAATTGTCCATTGTCCAATGCTATGTCCAATCATAATTTACTAGTATAAATTTTAAATATGGCCAATTTGAGTAAAATGATAGAAGGTCTCATAAATTCTAATCGTTTTATTAACTAACTATATGATTTGAAACAATAGTATAAATAAGTAATCACCTGTAATTGTCTATTTATGAAGACTAGTCGGGCCAATTTTAAAGACTATGAAACAAATGACCATATGATCATCAAAAGACTGGTTCTAATTCGGTGTTTTTAAGACAAATTCATCTCTATTTCTATCTTATCAGTTGAACCAAAACTAATCTGATCCATTTAAAACTTTTCGTCTAAAATTTATATAAATTTAAACCAAATGGTCAGTTAATTTTTTTTTTTTTAACATAATAAGCATAAGCTTGGATTTACCCATGTAAAAATCAAATAAAAATGAAAAAAAAATTAATAAAAAAATGCCTAGGCTAAATTTAACCTTTGCTAGGGGTGTTAAAATGCTCTTTAGTCGACTTTGAGTTGTCTCTTTAAAGTCAACTTCAAAGAATTTGCATGTGCATATACATATCACGTATTGTATTAAAACAATGCGCTTAATGATTTAAATTGTCTCTAACATATGACTCTAAGTTAAAATCGACTAAGTCAACTCCCAAGGCTGTTTCAAGTCGGCTTGAGTTTTTAACACCCTATCTAAGCAAATTCTAGTATTATTAGCCAAGTCACGAATTTTACAATAATAGTATATGCATACCCAGTATTTATTTATCCATATTTAGTTTATTATGTATTATTCAAAAATGGAATCGTTGGTGGCTTGAATATTTAAAGATGAATCGAGGTTTAATTAATTAATCTAAAAAGATCTGTAAAAAAAAATAAAACCCCCTGCATACATACGCTGCTATGATATGACCTAAGAGAAATGAGAAATGCATGTGATATTTCAAATGGGTTAATCTAATAAAGCAAAATAATTAGATTCCGGTTGATAGAAACTAACAATAAGAAAAAAAATCAAAAAAAAATCACATTCACAAGTAAATTTATATCAATAAAGTTAAGATCTTGAACAAGGCTGTGTAAATACTCATGAAAAAGGTGTTTAGAAGCCAATTCGAATCTAATTTGATTAATACAAGGAAAAGATTAAAAAAAAAAAAAAGATTAAATTGATTAATAATAGAATGTTTTATTTATTGTTCATAAAAATTATAAAAGTAGTTAAATAACTTATCTGTTGGTTAATGTCGACTTGATAAATTCTCTATAAGGTCATAATAAATCTTACTGTTAAATTTCTTATAATATTGCATTTTGTCCGGTCGATTTTATATCATATAAGTCGTGCGCATTAAGAAAAAACTTTCTTCAACAAAAGACTGCCATAGATCCAGCTACAGATTTGTTGTTAATACTAGCTTCAAAATCAAATACTAGGTAATGTAATGATTTTTATACTCTTGCCTAATTCTTAATTGAATTCATCCAATACATTAATTTTTAGTAGATATTATGCAACGTAAAGGAGGAAAACCACCACATAAGCTTACCGAATACTTCTATATTTTATCTGAGATGGCAAATAAAAGTAATCGAAAATGCATCTGTCGCGCCTGCATGGAAGCAGTAGGAAAAGAAATCGCTTTACAAGATGATAGTATGAAAATTACAAATACTAAACGTTATTGTGCTAATCATCTTAAAGACTGTCCTTATTTTGCCGCAAAGTTTTCATCTGAACAAATACAAAATATTCTTAGTTTGGCTGTGCCTTCAACATCAAAAAAGCATTCAATAATGTCTTGTACAGATGATGATGATGATGACGATGATGAAACCGATTCATCAATCTACTCTTCTACTTCATTAACAGTTACAAAAAAACAAGCAACATTACCTCAATACATTGGCCGTCCACTTAGTGCATCTGAAGTTCCCAAATTTGAACGTCTTATACTTCGGGCTACAGTCTCAGCTGGGTTTGCATTTCGCTGGGTTGAAAACCCTGAAATTAAAGAATTATTTAATTTTGTTTCTCCATACCTAAAATTACCTGATCGAAAAGCACTTAGTAATCGCATTTTAATGAGTGCAACAAATGAAGTTCAAACAACAATCAAAGAGCTTGCTTGCCAGGATAAAATCGGCATTACAATTGCTTTTGATGGCTGGCGCAATGTTACAAATCAAGAATTAATGGGTGTAGTGTTTATCACATCTTCAGGAGAAACTTTAATTTGGAGAGCAGATGATATTAGTATTGAGAGACAACGGACAGAAGAAGTAATTGCTCGAATTCGTATGCTTTTTGAAGAGACCAAAGAATTAAATGTTAGAGCAAATTGCCTTGTTACAGATTCGGCTGGATCATATGCTGCAGCTCGTCGTATTTTGAGACGTGAAATGCGTAACAAGGTGTTCATACCTTGTTTCGCACATCAAGTAAATTGTTGTGTCGGAGAGATATTCAAAGAATCTGTAGAATTTAAAAATGCAAGTAAACGTGCACTTCGTATTGTTATTTTTTTCATCATTCAGTATATTTTACTGCTAAACTTCGAGACGAACAAATGAATGTTTTAAAAAAATACATTAATTTGATCACACCAAGTATAACAAGATGGAATAGTTATTTTGAATGCTTCGATAGCATTCTTAAAAACAAGCATCCTTTAAAAGTAAGTTATTTTATTACAATTTAAAATTCAAAATTTTAAAGTTGTAATATATATATTTTTTTTAGACTCTCGTTACCAAAGATGACGCAGCCTCGGATGATGAATTAAAACTTCCAGCTGATGTTAAAGCTGCCATTAACCGTG
The DNA here is from genome assembly GCA_003550325.1 of Gigaspora rosea. Taxonomy (NCBI): domain Eukaryota; kingdom Fungi; phylum Glomeromycota; class Glomeromycetes; order Diversisporales; family Gigasporaceae; genus Gigaspora; species Gigaspora rosea. The sequence goes on along the minus strand of QKWP01002097.1, from coordinate 47,507 downwards.
ATTCTTTTTGGAACTCGCTTGTAGCATTACATGAAATACTTCATCCTTTTTGTGGTGCGCTTGATATTATGCAACGTGATAAAGCTCGTCTTCATAATGTTTTACATACCTTTGGTTATTTCATGCAAATATTCAAAGGTCTTGAAATATCATCATTTCAAACAAAAATGATTGCACGACTTGAAAAAAGATGGGCTACATGGGAGCAACCATTACTTCTTCTTTCATTCGTTCTTCACCCTTTATATCGACTTAATTATTTTAATCAAGCACAATTATATATTAATTACACTCACATGGGAGCATGGTTATCATATTACTACAAAACTTGGTTTGAAGTTGACCCAAACTACTTACTTTATGAACTCGAACTTTACAGACAGCAAAAGTATCCTTTTATTGAAAAAACCTTTAGACAATTTAAAGGAGACATTCTTCTTTGGTGGTCACATAATTCTGGTGCAGCACCTGAATTGAGTCGCATTGCATGTCAATTATTTGGCATATGTATTACAACTGCCTCTGTGGAACGACTTTTTTCTACTATGGGCTTTTTACATTCTCCATTGCGGGGTAATCTAAAAGTAAGTTCTATTTTGAAATATAAAATTTTATTTTATTAATTTTGTTTAATTATAGGATGAGAAAGTAGTTGCAATGAGTCAACTTCGTGCTGAAATCTTACGAGTTCATAAAAAAAAATCCAAATCCAATTATATTCAATCAAATCATGCTTCTTCTACTGCCCCCTCTACTACTATCTCCGTTTCTTCATCATTATCTGACCAAGTACCTAAAAGAACCAATGCAAATGAAGATATTACTTCAGAAGGCGATTGGGATCTTGTAATTAATGAATGGGAAGAATTACTAATTGACGAAGAACTGGAAGAAGAACGGGACGACCTTGATGACACTGAAATGGATTTTCTTGATACAGAAATTCACCCCGCTGAAAATCAAGCTGCTAAATGGAAATTGTATGAATTGTTTTCACCCAATTTACCTTTTCCATTTAATATTTGAACTGATCTGCAAGTCATGTGGTTATAATCTTCGATAATTTTATTTTTTTTTATAAAAAAAAATTAAAAGTAACTTAGCTGTCATATATAAATCGATGGCTAATTCAGAACATTTTTATATGCTTTTGTTAAATAAAGCTCATATTCTTGTAACAAACCAGTCTATACATAACTATTGAATAATAAATTAATTTGGTTAGCAACGGAAAAATTTGCATGCCGTGTAAAGTTGCAGAATATAAATAGTCGAAAATAAAGAAATAGCAGTTAGAAATTATAAATAAATATGGTCGTAAGAGTATGCGATCAAATGTTATTTAAATTTTATATCGACTTTGATTATCATTGTACACCTGATCTAAGCACGTGTATCCAATTAATCGTTGGCAGCAAATCATATGTCTGTCCAATGTTTATTGCTTTTGATTGGACAATTCGGACACCTGAATTTAGACAGAATTCCATTGTCCAAATTCCATTTGTGCCAACCCTGGTTACTTTGTAATAGCTATAGCTTTAAAGTTACTATATCTAATATGGGATGAGTCAGTAGAAAAAGGACAAATCATTTTTAATAAAATTTTTTTAATTTTTAAATTAAAATATCTTGACAGCTATTTAATTAAATTTATCAAATTTACTAAAAATTTTTTTATTTTAATCTTAAAATTATATAGAATTAAAATAAAAAAAAATTTATTAAATTTATTAAGATAAATATTTAAGCTTAAAGTCAAGAAAACTTTTACTTAGAAAAAATTTGTTCCTTTTTACTAACTCACCCCATATATAATCAATATGTCTACTACTATTAACTACTATATTATTACTATTTTACTATTATCACATCCATAAATAACATTATATACCCCCTCATAGTAGCACTTGACCCCCTCTCTACTATATAAAAAAATTTTTTAAAATCTGTATGTTTATATATAAAATTTTACAAAAATTTGAATATATTGTGACTAGGATTGCGACCCAAACCCTTTTTTTTAGTTATGGCATTTCTACCTAGTTTGGGTTTGGGATTCAGTATTTCTACCTAGTTTGGGCTCATGCCCAAAACTCAAATATAGTGTCAAACTCAAAAACTATTAATTCATTAAATAATCGTACATTTGATAATATAATCTTTAAATTATTCAATAAATTGGACTTTTAATCGGGTATATCCAAGTTCAACATTGATAATCTAAAGATCTAATCCAAGATCGGATAATTAAATGTAGCTTGAACTTCTATTGTAAATGGCTGATTTTTGTAGATTATTTCGTTATACTAAAGTATTATTAAAGTACCGATTTTCCACCACAAGAATCACAAGTTGTAGTATAAAAATTTAGAAACCATACCTTTTTTTCTATAAGACATTAAATTAATTTGGGGGTCGTTTAAAGCAGGGTGCAGTCACGTGATATGGTACCAATCAACTTGTTTGTTTTGATCAACCCGGATCAGCCCGACGAAGAAACAAAGAAGAAAAAAAGTGAAAAAATGCAAAAATACAAGAAACGAGTGTCAAAACCTACCTTGGGAAATTAACAAAAAATGTCGGGAAGGCAATTTTACTATAATACCACCCCTAACCCTAACCGCCGACTAACCCTTACCCTAACTTTAATTAAAAAGTCAAAATCATATGACTGCACCCTGCTTTAAACGACCCCTTAATTTGGTAATCAGTGAGATAATCGGAAGATGAGAGCTACTTTTTGAGTATTTTAAACCTTTCTATTTAGCTTGAAATCTATTTAAACTATGCGATTTAGACTTTTTTTTTAGTTTCACCAAGACGTTTGTAGCTTATAAACAGTAAGTAAATGATATGTTTATTCTTTTTTATGTTTTTACTATTTTACTTTTTTTTTTTTTTTTTTTAAAGTGTCCACCTTGGAACTGAGGAATTTTTTATTCAGGATATTTGGGTCAGTGTCCCACTAAGGGCACCTGCATTTGTTACATTGACGAAGATACAACTAGCCACACATACAACTTTTGGTCGTCTAATTTAAATAGTCCGCCTAAAGGTTACCCTGCGGGTTCCACACTAGCTGCCATACCTGCAACCCGACTAGAAGATTGCCTATTTAAACCCTCTGATCCCTGCTTCTCCTGCCAACCCATCCTGTATCACCAGAACAGGCCCGTTACATATGCAGTCAGTCAGCCAGTTCCGGATGCTTATCTGTCGTCCTTAGGTCCCATTTTAATTGTATCCTCGGCGGAAAACTTGGTAGAGCAGTCCCTGTCCCACCCAGATAATACCTATACTTCGGTAACTTATGCATTCACCGAGGCGAACAACTTGCAGTCGGGGAATACCCAACTGCTACCATTACCTACTTCTGCCCTTATAAGGTTTGCTCCAATCCCGGTACCCACCATTACTTTCTTACCGGTCCTTCCCCAGTTTTCCCAGACTTCCAATCCAGTTGGCCTGGAAGGGTTGATCTACCCGGCATTAGGTGCCACTATGGTTTTTCTCCACCTGGTACCTACTTCTATAGCATAGGTCCTTTTCCTCCAGTACCCGATCTGGCGGCCAGGTTGGTAAACCTTGTCCCTGAGGTCGACGTCCGGTACTTCGGCTCTAGTCCAGTATTCTGGTTTTGGTAGCACCGTCAAAGATCTTTGCTACCTCTTTACTCGGGTCTTGCCAAATAGGTTTCTGTTTCCCTGGTTCTTTGGATTTGGCTGTATTACGTAATACAACTTCGCTCGAAAGCTCCCATTCGAGATGGTAACCAAGAACTACAGGTAATGTACCCAACCGATCAGCAGGAAACAGTTACCGGAACACTGATCTATTTTTCAAAGCGTCGTCAGTGGGATTTGAACCCTAGATCTGCCACTTGGGGGTGACAACTTACCAACTTCTCTAAGTCGCCACACCCTTAATTTTATTTTTAAACCGACTTTTATTTTATTTAATTTATTTATTTAATTATTTATTTTTGATCATTACTAATGCTAATATGCTTCTCTTCTTAGATCCAACATTGAATAATCATACAAAGTTTTAATAACATTGTCACGATAGATAGCTTTGACAATTAGTAGTTATTGGTATTTAATGCCACAAATGATGTTTAAATTGGATGATGCTGAATTTGTATATATTATGTGTGTTTTTTAAATTTTTTGAGTTAGCTTTTTTTTTTTTAAAGGATAAATTAGGATTTGGGTTAACAACATTAGCAAAAGAGTAAAGGTTGATTTTGTAGGGTTTATATTTTTAAATTAAGACCCTCAAATTTTAGCATCATCCGTGATATCAAATAAAAACGTATGGAAAGTTGAAAAGGATGTGTTTATTAATAGAATAAATAAAATTTATGATCTCGCAATAATAAAATGATATTTCTTCTTTATAGAAGATAATAAGGTATTAAAGGTATTTCCTATATATATAATAATATGCCTTAATATTTAAGTAAAACTTTAAAGACCAATATCATCGATTAGCCAATAAAATCACGAGATAATCACCAAAATCTGACCAATCACAATAACACTGATTAGACCCGAACAAGTTTTTACATGTAAAAATTTGGAACTTCTAGCCGTAATACAAGTTACATGTCATAAATGTTTGACATTATGGCAAATTAGAAGCATTTTGCGAAATCTAGTAAATACTGTTTGGGTTTCTACCAAATCCCAAACTAGTAGGTTTGGGTCACAACCCTAATTGTGACACATTGATCCGATTTAGATGATTTAAATACCATTTGATTCATCTCATTGAGACAATTCCAATGTAAAATAATAATAATAATAATAAAGAAGAAAAAAATCAATACGATACATAAATAATGCGCATAATTATAATATCAATTTTTATTATTAGCTAATCATTTTAATTAAACGATCATACAATACTTGTTTAAATAATATAGCAAAATCAACTTGTTAAATATTACTAACTTACTACTAACGGGTGTGGCGCCTTAGAGAAGTAGTCAAGGTGTCACCCCCCAAGCGGCAGGTTGACAGTTCAAATCCCACTGGCGACGTTTTGGAGTTAAATCTGCGTTTGATGATTGTGGCTTATGAGCGGTTGGGCGCTAAACCTGTAACCTTGGTTCCACTATCTTGAATGCGAGCCTGCGGGCGCAATGATGTATGTGTTACATCACAAATCCAGGGAACCAGAAAAAACCCACAAGAACCCATTTGGCAAGACCCGAGTTAGAAGGTAGTGAAAATCGGTCCTTATGGTATGTGCCAGAGAAGGCGGATACTTCGATCAGAACGAACCTAATAAAGGGCAGGTAGCCTCGGTTACCAATCCGGGCAATGGTACATGTATGGGACATGGAATTTGTTCCAGTAGGCTCTTGTGCGAGGGTAAAGTAGCCCTTAGGTCATCGATATCTAAAAGGGTTGTGGCCTACAATATCTGCATTAAATGTAGTGCATCAGTAGTAATAGGAGGACCATGAACCAGAGGGTTTAAATAGACAATTCCCGTAGTTGGGTTGTAGGTATGGCAGCTAGTGTAGAACCTGCGGGTGGACTACTTAAATTAGGCACTAAAAGTGCACGTGTGGCTAGTTGTATCCTCATTCATGTAACAAATATTACGTCACTATAACTCATAATAAAATCCCGGCCATAGTACACGGCCTCTAAACTTAAAAAAAAAACTAACTTACCACTATTTTTAATATGAATAAATAAATATTATTAAAATCATTAAAATGTTAGTCAATTAATAATGCCATTTAATATGTCAAATTTAACCTTTACTGAAAAATCTTTTCTCGTAATACAAAGTTGACATCAAAACAATATAAAATTGTTTGGAAGTTCCAAACTTAACAAACAATAATTTATTATAATTATTTAATTAATTTTATAATCACACAAATAAAAAATAAATAATACAATTATTTAATAATTCACTTCTCTCAAAAAACTAAAACATGTCATTGTAACAATATGCATAGAACTGTTTCACAAATATGTTTATGCATATTTGTGTACCCGAATACTATTATGTGATTAATGATCGTTGTAACCTGGTACAGAATCCATATGTGCTAAAATTTTTAACGTTATAAAATTCTTGAAATTGAAGATCTAGAATATAACGAACAAATAATTGATTTATCATCTTCAAACAGTGATACTTTGCAATTTGTTAATCAAGTTAATTTAACTAACAATCTACTTCAAACAGAGGTAACACCGTAGATTGCATCTACAAAAATAAAAGAAATAATGACTGAATTCGAAAATACTACCTTGTTTCAATTTCTGTGTGTTCCCTGTTCTATTTGCTCAAAACTCATGTATCCAGAAAAATCAGGTTGGTTTCAACAAGATTCTTCCATTTCATACCCACTTGCAAACTATACATTATTAGTTACAAATTCCATTCCACCAACAAATCGTATTGCAATATGCCAATTATGTAAATCAGATCCAAATCGTAATTAACCCCATATCTTGCACCAACACCAATAGAAATAGAATCTGCACCATTAGAAAAACGTAAATACCTATCACTTATTTTCTTACATTGCTCTCTTGGTAGAACATCTGGTGCAAATCCTTTTTCTGACTATAGAACACTAGTAGGTACTATGAATTATTCTCAAAAGTTCATTCATTAAGCATGTATTCGAATTTATTGGATGCATATCTGGAATCTTCATCTTCTATTCCAACTGAAATTCCATCCTGGTTTGAAAACTTATTAACTAATACTATTAACTGGCTTAAAGAACACAATCACTATATACACCAATATTCACAAATGCTTTCGTCATTTTCGAATGCAAATCCTCGACTTTCTATAGCTACTCATTCAATAATTGATGAAAATACACCCCATTTCAAAAAGGTGATATAGTAGTTCCATATCAAAATTTTCCTACTGAAATTCACAACGAAGATGCAAATTATCGTCACCTAATAGCAGGGTTTATAATAAATAACAAAATAAACAAAATTCCTGTTGTATTAAATAATCCACATCTTGAACTACTACTCTTTCCAAATTTATGCCCGGATGGCCATAAACATTATTACGAAATGCTAAATCAACTCGAAAATGTATAACGATGTCATGATACCTTTGGAAAATATATAAAACATAACTTACTTTTTAGAGATTAACGATTTTGTTTACACCATCACTGGTCAGCATGGGCATACTTACAATTAGAAAAATTCAGAAACTTTCAGAATACTCAACGATTAATTTGACAATCAAATATTGAGGAAGCTTACCATTCACCCACAACTATAGAAATCATCAAATGCAGCACCTATACAAATGTTTGGCGATATAATGAAGAAAAAAAACACCAATTTCTATATTCATTCGTACAGGTGATAGTTATTTTCAAAAAAAAATAAGCATCTAAATACAATGATTCACAAACTTGGTCTTCCAACATTGTTCATAACATTGTCAATGGCTAAAGGTTCATGGACCCATCTTCATAATATACTTATCAATACAGACAACTATGATTTATTACCAACAAATAGACCACTACATACAACTCTTCATTTTGTTCACAGACTTCAAAATATCAAAAAGTCTGTCTAAAAAAATCCAGAAATTAGTGAGTAGTGAACTTACTCCCATTTTTTTGACAGAATAGAGTTTCAGAATTGTAGAGCAGCGCACTTTCATGGAGTTTACTAAACAACAACAAGCATATTAGAAATGATAAATTTAAATACCATATGATCCACCCTTCCAAATCCTAATTTAGAACTCGAACTCTATCAAAGAGTTCTTTCCTTTCAAATACATACTTGTAATTTTACATGTGGAAGACCAGCACTATCAGGGTTAACATGTAAAAAAGGGTTTCCATGCCCATTTTCTAAATATACATTTTACGATCCAAATAATTACAGATATACCTATCGATATCTAATACCAGAAGACCAGTGGATAATTACATATTATGCTCCTACACTCATATTATGGAATGCTCACATGAACATCCAATATATTACAAATAAAGGACTTGTCTGCTATATAACAAAATATATTAGTAAATCAGAACCAACCCACCTTTTCAATATACAAGAACAATTACACTATCGAGAGTTTATTTATGCACGGCGGATGGGTTCAATAGAACACATATTTTTGTTACTTGGAGAACGTATTATAAACTTATCAGTACAAGTACAATACTTAACATCAGATCCCCAAATATATGTTTCAAGGGAGTTATCCTGCTATACATGATCGATTCACTTGACAATGATCTCTATTGGACTGATAAAATAGAAAAATATTTTGCTAGACTACACAATTCCATATTTGATAACATGACATATAAAACTTACTTTGAAACATATGATATCAAATCATCTCATCCAACCTACTCTCTTTGAACAATTTATTAAGATAATCTTGGGAATTTTATTGTTGAATGCACAAATCGTATTCTCACCCGCATACGATCCCTACAAATAGAGCATGTTGAATTATACTTTTATCACAACTTCTACTAAGATTTCCATGCCGATCTGAAAATAAAATGTTGAGTAATTACCAAATTATAGAGATCACTTCCTAGCTTGATTTTCTAATATATCACAATCAATACTTACACAAAATCATGAATTCATATTAAAACAAACAACACATGCGCTAAATCAATTCAACTCCCTTATTGAAACAATAACATCTTCTTTAGAATCAATTCTAACAAAAAACATCATAAACATAATAGAAATACAATTAGATTCTATAAAAATATTACTACAAATTTCAATAATCAACCCAACACCACCAACTCAATACTATTGTCGACAAACAATAGCTAATTACTTGGGACCATGAAATAGGTCTCATTATCCCTTTTTTTTTATTACGGGCCCAGCAGATACTGGTAAATCTTACATGATACATTTATTAATACAAGATTTCAAAAAAATAGACAGGACTACTTATTAATGGCTCCAACCGGAATTGCTGCCCAAAACATTGGTGGTTCGACTATTCATTCTGCATTACGAATCACCTCTAATAAATGAGGATTTCACACTTTTGCATTTCATGATGATAAATTAAATAATTTTCTTTTTTAAATCGATACTCTTATTATTGATGAAGTCTTTATGATATCAGGCCAACTTCTAATATACATCTCTGAACTTTTCGAATTCCTACACAAAAACAACAATCCATTCAGAGGCATAAACGGCATCTTAGTCAGCGACTTAGCACAATTATCTCTAGTCTCTGGTTTCTCTATTTACCAATCTCCAATATGAAAACTATTTTACTTATTATTTTTTCGTGAACCTCAGAGACAAAATTAGGACATAGAATTTTTCAACCTACTACAAAAAATTCACATAAGTAAAATTGACAATGAAACATGGCACCTGCTAACTCAGAAAAAAAACAGTACTCTCCAATCATCTGAATTAAACACTACTCTAAACACCACACACATAGTAGGATACAGAATAAATTCAGATCTAATTAAAAGACTAATATGCACTATGATTCCTACAAAAAAAAACAAATTCATAATCTCAAATTGTATTGATATTGTTAACAATCAAATATGCAATGATCACTCAAGACTTAATTTAATGATTTCAAAAACAAAACAAATTTACATAAATCAATTAGGATCCACCAGGTGCAAGAGTCATGTTCTTAATAACTCCCAATACCAATATCTGCGTAGAGGAAGCCATATTAAACATTTCATTTTCTAAATTAACCTGTAATTTCAACATAAATGGTATACCTGCTAGTCGTACTCAATTTCCAATACAAAACGATTCGCTTTAACTGTCCATAAAACACAAGGGCTCACACTTTCTAATATATTATTAAATCTAGATGATCAAATATTCGCACCTGGACAAGCTTATATAGCGCACTAAATGGAACCAAGTAAAATACAATCATTAGATAACATCATATTTATAACAGACCAATCCATGATAAAAGAATATGAAAGTTTAGAACAAAAAGCCTGTGGACTATTACCATTAAGGGTAGAGAGTATGTAGATCATTTCTATTAATAAATGAGTGACCAAAAATATTTTTACTGCGAATTTAAAAGTTGCTACATATAAAAGTTAATTTTTTATTATATAAATTGTATTTATGTACTAAGTAAAAATTATTTGTAATAAAAAATTACATATACCATAAAAATTTTATTAATTTTGAATGAAATTTGAAAAAGTTTTTATAGTATCAACTTTTGCAGGGGCGGAGCCTATTCTGCAGGGCGATCAAAAATTGGCCAATCAAATCACGTGTAAACAATAAGTAAAATAGGATCGCGAAGATAAAAACAACTATATCTTATGTTCTATAGTGTGGGACACCTAAAGACGGAAGTCACATGACTTGTCCCATTTTGGCTTAATTTTTAAAAAAATCTCAAATCGCCCAAAAATCGTATTTTTGCTGAACCCGAGCAGACGTTAATCACGTGACACATCATCGATTATTTAAAATTTTCGGATTTTTTTAAAATAATTTTAAAATTACACACAACATAAATTACACACTATTTATTTTAATTTATTTTATTTAATTACAAACAAACATTAGTTATTTTAATAATTTATTTTATTTAATTTAAAATATTTTTTAATCACGCATCAAATTTATTTATTTAATATGCATCAATTTATTATCACGATTGATTTATTATTAATTACGCATCATTTTATCACGATCGATTTATTTATTTAATTGATTTTTTTTTTTAATCGCGCATTAAATTTACTTCATTTATTTAATTGCAATTAAATTTTATTTATTTATCTAATCGCCATTAAATTTTTATTTATTTATTAAACAGGGCCCATTTCTCTATTTTCTTGAATAAATGAAGCCAATTCGTTTTGAGGAACTCTTCTGTGCGATTTAAATTTTTTACATGCATATTCCGCCAATTTTCCTGTCAATCCCTCACGATACAACACCATATATCTCCACGATTTGCGAGCAAACCTTCTAATCGTAACGATGTCTACTGAATCAAGTGCTCGTGGAACAGTTTCTTGCAAGCTGGTCCATGTGTAATCGCAGTAATCTCTTGCATATCTCTTAGCCGCCCCCCAATACATTTCGATAAAATTAAGTTCACAGTGGAACTTTGGATAAAAAATGCAGATATGGCCGGCATCTTCAATTAATTCCACAACGGCGGACTTTTGGGCAACAAAATCTGGTTGAGAGGCCATAATCTTCCTCAAGCAACAATCCGTTCTACCTGAATCATTCTTTTTTTTACACACCAAGCAATCCAAATTTAATCCCTCTTTAAAAAGTCCTCTTTCTTCTAACACCTTTTTTATTCCTTTTGGCTTTCCTCTCAAATCGGGATCAAAGTAATTCTCTTCAAATACTATTGTTTGCTTCCTCTGTCGACCATTAGCATCAATAAAAGTTGTTGGCCGCATTATACTTTGCTTTCCTCCGGGTCCTTTGTTCATTCTTTGTGCTATAAGGGCATCATCTGCAAATGCCGCATAATTTGTACTGTTATCAAAAGCGAAGACAGCCGTTACACCAGGGAACTTTGCTTCAAAAATTGGGATGGCCTTTTCTTTGATTTGTTTTAATAAATGTTCAATTGTCCAGTAATTTTCATCATTTTTACCGGGCGTAAGATAACAGCGTGCTTCTGCAGGAATATCACGATGATTTTCCCTTTCTTCTTCATTTAGTTGTAATCTACCACATGCCTCCGAAACAAATTCACTTACCATAATCGATTTTTTATTCCTTTTCTTACGTAATGGCATCATCCCATCATATACCCAAATTCCTCTTTTTCCATCGTATGAATAAAAGATACACTCATCGTGAATGACAAGGATCAACTTTCGCTCACCTACTTTAAGTACAGGTGGAACCCGTTCCATGTTTATTCCCTCATAAGTTGCCATCCGTCGTTCTAAAATATTTATCTCTTCTAAAAATCTCTTCCGATATTCGACAACATCCCTTCGTTCATGTCCATCAAAGTACATACCCTTTCGGTATTTTTTAAACCGACAACCTAAAACATTTAACCATCTTTTAGCCGTTCTTAGACTAATTGACTTTTTTATCCCTCCCGTATGCTCGGGTAAAATAACAGAATTGACGTATTGTCTAAATTGAGATGGACTAATGCCATTTACCCCGGATTCTTCTTGTATCCACTGTATACATTTTAGTGCCACATCTTCATCATCAACTAACCGTTTACATTTTTGATGCTGGCCACGATAGGATAGCGGAAATGATTCATTATGCAAATAAAAATTGCCAAGAAAACGGACTCTTTTACATTTATATGGGTTCGGGTTGATGTAAACTATGTTCGCTGCGGCTTCACTTGCTTCCACTTTCCTATGACCATCATATAGCCGTATAAAATATTCATAAACAACCCGTCATTCGTTATATTCTAGAGCAGTGAAAGTTCTTTCATTTTTTAAAAGCTCATCCTGAAGCTGTGCAATTACATCACCAAGCTCAAAACGTGCATCCTCACTAATATCGTCACCTCCACCACTATCATTATCATCACTTTCATTCTCATTATAGTCCAAAATTGAATGTTCCAGGAACGCAGTCGAATATATTGGTGATGTCGATATCGATGTTGAAGGTTCAAAAAAACAGGTAATTTTGGAAGTTCCTTTGGCTGCATTGGTAAGTGTACCTGAGGCACCAAATTTGCGATAATAGGTTGATTTGGAAAACCCCTTTACTGTCCTTATTTTAGATCTTTTTTTCCATACGAGAGGTACTGCAAGTAAACGTATTCGTGTTCTTTCTTCTTCATCTACACCTTCATACTCCTGATCACTAAATTCTTCCTGATTACTGCATGCCTCCTGACTACTGCATTCCTCCTGACTAAAACTACTGTATTTCTCCGAATTCTGTTCAAAATTATCCTTCTCTTTTAATGTATCTGCCGTCTCTGATCTTTCTTTGGCCACTTTCTTTCTTATATTATTATATTCACGAAGCTTTGCACATATTTTTCTCTTAACCATGGTCCATTTTTTTTAAAGCGGTTTTTTTATTTTATTTTGTTTTATTTTTTTTTTTTTTAAATTCAAATAATCTCCAAATTGTCTAGTTTCATCTCTCCTTTTCGTTTTGTCTCGCCTTTCGTTTTGTCTCGCCTTTCGTTTCGTCTCACCTTTTGTTTCGTCTCGCCTTTTCGTCTCGCTCACTCTTCTCTTATTGTTAAGGCATAATCATAAAAGTGTTCTGCTGCATAGTATCGATAGTTTGCATCAATTTAATTAATTTTAATAAAGTATGTGACCAATTATTAGACAATCAAATGTAAAATACAATTTGATTGGATAATTTCGGTCACGTCTGTCCCATTTTCCGTCGGTCATATGAAAATGCACCTTTTTTAACCGGATTTATCTTGATAACAGGTAATTGTATTTTTAAAAACAAGCCGCTATTTTGTAGCAAACAGGTTTGGCTACAAAATAGCGGCCCCCTTTTTTTTGTAACACATCTATATAACGTTCGATAACATTTTGAAAATATTCAAATTTAGGGTTGCCTTTAGGTGTCCCGCACCGTACTGGGCCAATTTTAATGACTCGACCTCTGTTAGAATCAGAAAAACCTCCTCTACAATTTTATTTAAAAATTTAATATGGTTACTTAATAAAAAAATTTCTTTATTATTAAATATAAAATTTTTAGTTACTAGTTTATTAATAGAAATGATCTACATACCCTCTACCCTTAAATAGACCAAGCTCGGATTTTTTTTTAGCAAAAAAAGTTTTTTAACTACCTAAATATATACATATAAACATTTCAGTTTCATTTCATATATAATAAAGTAAAGACAATTACTTCATAAAAATAAAATTAATAAAATTTCAAATTTATATATTGATATACCCTATACGTATTAAAAAAATAAACATTATATTAACATCATAATTACAACTCTTAGTATATATGTAAAAACAAATAAAGATAATCTCAACATTTATATATATAACTACTTAAATCGGGCAGTGCAGCCACTCAAATCGCAAAATTTGAGCTTTACGGATCAGCCCAACGAGACAAAAACAAAGAAAAAAAGTGAAAAACACCGAAAATACAAAAAACGAGTGTCTAAACCTGTCTAGGAGCATTAATAAAAAATGTCGGGAAGACAATTTTATTTATAAGTTAAGCCTAACCCTAACCCCTAACTAACCCTTACCTTAATTTTAATTAAATAATCAAAAACATATAAACGCACCTGGCTTTAGCCATTCCCTAAATATAGTAATTTTATTACTATATATAGTAATTATAAAATTTTTTTGAAAAATTATAAAATTTTAAAGATATGTGCATTTTGTTATACTAAATAAATTTATTTAAAAAAATTGCTAGTTTATTAATAAAAAATTTAAATTTATCTATTACTATATTTAGTAATTTTGTTTATTATGAAAACTATATTAAAATTTAGAAAACTGGTCAAATGCAAAAATTTAAAAATTTACTTAAACTTAATTATTTTAAAAACTGTAGCATAAAATTTTTTAAACTTTTTTTTATTTAAAAGGTATAATTTAAAGAATGTATAATTTAATTTTTAGCTTGATACCTTATATATTTAGCTCTGTATAAATTTTTGAAAAGTGTCCACAATAATATGGTAGGCCACTGTATTAAAAAGATGGACTATAGTATATCAGCATTATTTTGACCTAAAGAAGTTAGATATTGTCTATTTTAAATTAGACAACTACAATCTATTATTAGAAATACAAAGCATTTATTCTGCCATAAGTGAAAATGAAAGCTTCAAAATAACAGCAAATAATAAAAACTTTGAAATAAAAGAAGTAACAAAAAATCAAATGATTTTTTAAAGAGAGTGAGAGTAAAAAAAAGTGAAATTATATATAAGGAATCTGACTTAAGAGAAAGAGAATGGGTAGACCTTTGATAAAAAATAATCATATGGGGTTTTTGTTAGGAAAACCACAGTTAAAGACTATTTAGATTTTGACAATAAAATTTGAAATTGCTAGCTATCTATTAATCCAATTTGAATAAACTTTTTTTTATTTTATAAAGCTTAAATAGCTTTATAAAATAAAAAAAAGTTTATTCAAATTGGATTAATAAATAGCTAGCAATTTCAAATTTTATTGTCAAGATTTAAATAGTCTAACTGTGGTTTTTCTAGCAAAGACCCCATATGATTAATAACATGGCTCTAATCAAAAATTCTAAAACAACTAACAAAAGTCCTAAAGTAACTAATAAAAGTTTTGAAGTAATTAACAAAAATTCTAAAAAAAAGATTAATAAAGAAACAATTCAGAATTATGTGGGGGGTTTTTTTTAACCCTAGTTCACTATACTAGGGGCATGGTTTGGTGCTCATTTATTAAGATCAATTTATTATTACATGTTTGATAATCTATTTTTCTAATTTTAACTGAACTATCTAAGAATCGTCCATACATCCCTAATTCGTACTCAGGTCCGCCGGACCCTTTCCTATTCTTACCATGTCCATCTGGCGTTCCGACTTCCAAACCCATTCAGTCCTTTCAGAAATTTTCGTCCCAGAGAAGGTACAGAACTATTCAGCTTTCTGTCCAGCTTATTAAGACAGACTTTAGTCCCTTGCTTCGGTCGTCTTTCTGCTTCGGATTAAGGCAGGTCTTCCTAGGTCCAGATTCTGCAGCTCTTTTCTTTATTAAGATCATATGACGTACTTCGTAGATATTCACAACCAGTTTTTACAACCAGCTGACCTTATTTAACCAGAGGGTTTCACTGGAACTTTGCCTTTAACCGGAATTCCACTGGAAGTATCCAAATTCAACTAGAGTTTCACCGGAAGTATCCAAATCGAGAAATCACACACGCTATGTGGCTGTGTCACCAATCGTGGTCCTTGTATCCTAGTCCAAACTATTCGTCTTATGATCTTGTATAGAATTATGTTTCTGGTAGGACTTGAACCAGTGATCTTGTGACTGGAGCGACTTAACGACCCGGGAGCATAGCCACTATGCTATCGACCCATGGGTCTGAATTATGGGTTTTTAAAAAAAGAATATTTTAAAAATAGATTTTGGAATATAGTGCACTTGCACTGCAGTGCACCCTTTATGGTCCTCAAAATTTTACTAGGGTAACCCCTGTTGCATTTTTAACAAAAATGCCCCTTGCAATATTACTTTAAATTCGAACCCTAACCCAACTCTAGTTCTGACCCTAACCCCAACCCTAACCCTAATCTAAAATCCTTATAGTATTTTATTTAAATTTACATTTGCATGCGGCTTTATTTATAGTATACACTAATGTTTATTTAACTTACGTTTATTTAACTTTACATTTACATGCAGCTTTATTTATAGTATTACACTAACATTTATTTAACTTTACATTTACATACGACTTTATTTATAAACAAATCACTAATGCTAAATATTAGCTGAACTGCAAAAAAACAAGAACGAATATAAACAGAAGTGATACTAATAAAAAACCAAGTAGTAATTTTGGTAATTTCATTATAGCCTTATAATTACTATGATATTATACCTAAAATGCTATTTGTATGTAGAAAAATAAGCTATATATTATGTTACTCCATCTCTTCGTCTATCTCTTCATCTGTCTCTTTGTATGTCTCTTCATCTGTTTCTTTCTCATTTGTTTGCTATACATTTTTTTTAGGACATCTAGCAATGTTGTGACCTGGTTTTTTACAATTACTACAAAGATTTGGTTCACGTTTTCTCTTTTTATAAGTCATCAATTCTTGCATTGTACTTTTATTTTTTCTATTTGTCTCATTGTTATGATGACTTACGGATTTTGGTCTGCCTCTTGTATTTACTTTTCATGGATTTCTAAGTTGAACATTTATTGACTTATTTTCTTTATTTGAATCATCTAAATCAGAATTTCGCCTATTTCGTCAAATAAGATTATTTTTACGTTTATGTATACTTGCCAAATAGTTTTTAATAATCTTAATAAATTCCTTATCATGATGCAATAAACACTTGTTTGTTGCAGTATGCGCCAAACCTCATACTTTTCTATAAAATAATAGTTCATTAGCAAAACCTTCATTTGTATTGTTTTCTTGCTCATTCGTATCATAAAATGGTTGATTCCAATTATAACTTGTGCTTTTGTTTTTTCTGTTTTCATTTTCTATAATGCTATCAACAAACTGTTGCCCAAAATGATCACCTTCAGCTACTACATTCTGACAATATTCTTTAGGAATCCATCTAGAAGCAATAAGATTCATATGAAATCATGCTATTTGCGTGATATTCATTAAATGAAAATAGTGCTAACAAATAAGTCCTTTTTTTTGCTAAAGTAAACATGTACAACAGTATGACCCATTTTTTAGACAAAACACTATATGATTTACATTCTGACACGTAACTTGTGAAATATTCCAAACTTCAACAATGCTAGAATAGTCTAATTGTTGTAAAAGAAATTTTGCACATATAGATACACTATCCATTTCATCTTCTATATCTTCATGCTAAGATGGCTCATTAATAGACATATTTTCGCCCTCTTCCATACTAGAATGTAATGCAATATAATAGACTCTTTATTTCATTTGATTAAGCAAAAATTATATAATATTTGGCCGTAAATAATGCCTAATAAGTGCTTCAATAGTTGGAAAGACTGTCACAATATTTGATGTTGAAGGAATACCATGTGTCCAATCTTCATATTGTTTTTTTTTGTTGTTCTTCAATGTGATTCATTATAACTTTACCAAGTTCACAAAGAGAAGTATTACTATTTTCAAAAACGCATTTTATACAAGCATTCTGGCTTTCTACGAATGATGTTGACTCAATTCCAAGTGTAAATAACATTGTTGTAAACCCACGTGCCCATGCTTTACATTGCTTATACAACTGTCTTTTAAGATATTCTAATGCTGTTGGATAATTTGTAACCATCTCTCTCCAGTAATAATTGAAAGTATCAGGAGTTTCAGCATTACGGAATTTCCAAAATGCAGAGTAAAAATCTGCAAATGAATTATTCATTTTTTCGCAAAGTGCTTTTTTAATATTTTCCTTTATATGCCAAATACAAAGGAGGTGACGTGCCAGTGGATACTCAATAATAATCGCATGCTCCATAGCAGGGCCCCCATCAGTAATAATTATATTAGGTGTTCGGCCTTGTATTGCATTTTAGTCATGTGTAGCACCCATTCATAAGAATCTGTAGTCTCATCACTCATTAATGCTTGTGCAATAATTCTAAATTGCATGTTACAGTCGTCCTCCCATATAATCACACAGTTGGGCACATACCACTTGGGTGATTGTAAAGAAGTGTGACTTTACAAAGGTTACCTCTATATAACCATAGCTTATATTAAAAATTAAAAATGTGATTTAATAGAGGTAAAAATAAAAAATGCTATTTATTTATTAGTAAAAACTACAGGTACAACATTTACATGACTTATGGCAAAACATGGCCTGAATTAAAGTTATGATTAATTGTATTTTAGTAATGCCAATTGTTGTTGTGTCTATAAGACGTGAAATGTTATAGTTAACCTTCTAAAACCCACATATACTTGTTTAATATAAATTCTACTAATCCAAAAAATGCGGTTTAATTTGTCTTAATAATCGATACAGGTTAAATGACAATCAGTTATTACCTTTGTAACACCTGAAATTGGGAGAGGGAACCGTTAAGGCCAGGTTACTTCACATAATGTTCTATATACTATATAAATTGCATTATTGATATCTAACCTTCTAACCCTAACTGCATCAAAAATGTATCTCTAAATGGCATCTGGCTTTAATATTCCCCTGCTTATGGTAATTTGTGCTATGCTTGTGCATTTGAACATTGAAATAATTCCTCGCAATATTCATTGCTTTTCCGTTTTTATATATATGTTACATGTTACATGTACATGTACTTCAAAAAAAATCTTTCGAATCGTTAAAAAGGATTAGTGTGTATCGAAACATGTATTTTTAGTTGCTTTTATGGACATTTTATCCTATATTTATTTATAACATTGAGTATTATTCTCTTGGTTTTTTTTTACATCAGATTATAAATTAAAAGCTTAAAAAGCCTCAATAATAATAAATTGTTTTTTTTGTTTAAATATATAAATTTGTAGAATTTATTTATATTAATAGCTTACCTTTGCCGAAAACAAAGGTTTTAACAGATTTTTTAATAACCTTCACTTTTTTTTTTTAGCAGAACCACTAGGGTTTCGTCACTTTAAGGTTGGGTTTCAACTTTCGTCAGAAGGATTTGAGAGTTTCGAATTTCATCAGAAAGATTTAAGGTTTCGACTTTCGATAGAGATTTCATCATTTAGAGCCTACGTTTCAACTTTTCTTATCAAGCTTCCATCTAACAACTATAATCAAGGGATTATTAATTGGATTGATATGTTGACCTAAGACTGTGTTATAAATTACATTTTATTTTTTCTTATGATCGAGACTTATTTTTGATGATTACTATGGGCAAGACAACAGAATACGAATTTGGCTTGTGTTAAAGGTATAAAAGGCCGCTTGGATACTTCTACTTTTATACTTCAAAGTTTATATTTAAAGAATTCTTTTTTTTTAGAAAAAAAAAGTAGCATTTTATACTTTCATGCCATTAATATAAATATTCGTTAAGACTCTATATTTGCTATTATAGATGTTATCTTTATATTCACTATATTCATTTGATACCCGAATTTTCAACTATGGTAATGCTTTTCTAATTTTGGGTTAACGCAAATATATGCAACACCAAGTTTTACTAAATAAGACATGCACGTATAAATAAATAAAATGAATCGGTCTTGCTTAAGCCTGTTAATTCATGCTTTGAAACACACTTGGCACAGTTTTGAAGCAATATAAATTGGAGTTTAAGACACTACTTTAAACTATTTATGCTCATGCATTATTAATTATGCTTATCTAACTTAAAACCTGTTTTATTTAGAATAATGATAAAAAATAAAAATTCTATGTATCAGGTATGTATGTACGTACGTACATGTTTTATGGTATTAGATATCTTTTTTTGTAAACACATATTTCATACCCGTTTTACTTATATGACCCAAGTTGGCTTAATTCTAACCCGTGACCTGATCCATTTTACTTATATGACCCAAGTTGGCTTAATTCTGACCCGTGACCTGCATAACCTGTTAAATTTCATGACCCATACGGGTTAACCAGGACCTCGAATAATCTATGTGAGGTTATATTTGAGCATCATAGTAAAAAAAAAAAAAAAAAAAAAACCAATACCTACTTTTCAAATATAACCTTTTTTAAAAAACAGCACTCCATTAGCTATTTTTCAACTATGACCTCACATAGATTATTCAGGGTCCTGGTTAACCTTATCTGGGTAGCAGCTCTATTGGAAAGTGTGTTTACATCTAAAAATGTTTTTACCGTATAATTGTATGGAAGGAATTTTACTATTAAAAAACATCTATAAATATAAAAATATGTGTGATAGTGATTATAAGCATTTGTGACTATATAGAAGNTACCCCTCTCTTCCTTTCCCCTCTTCTTTTTACCTACCAGGTTACTATTATAGCTCAATTTTTCATTAGTACATTTCAAATATAACATTTATAAAAATTACCCCATAATCATTCTTTCAAATATACTCATTTTACCCATTACCCATTTTCAAATATAATCTTTTTCTCCAATACCTACTTTTCAAATATAACCTTTTTTAAAAAACAGCACTCCATTAGCTATTTTTCAACTATGACCTCACATAGATTATTCAGGGTCCTGGTTAACCTTATCTGGGTAGCAGCTCTATTGGAAAGTGTGTTTACATCTAAAAATGTTTTTACCGTATAATTGTATGGAAGGAATTTTACTATTAAAAAACATCTATAAATATAAAAATATGTGTGATAGTGATTATAAGCATTTGTGACTATATAGAAGGGTTTTTAATAACAAAAAAAATGGTAACCAAAAACCATGTGATTGTATGGAGTTAGTGATTATATGGGAGATGACTATAGGAAGGGATGACTGTATTATCTAATACTACAAAGATTGATAGTAGCATATTATATCAATTTGTCCCGCAGTGTTGTCATGGCCTATTGTATCTCCAAATTCACACCATAATAAAATTTGATCTGGACTCATCCAGAAAATACCAACAAGTGTGCTTGTCTCAATTTCCTACTTTGCTTTTATGAACCACCATAAATCTTCACATTGTTTGGACAATAATTCCTCATAAAAGCGAGCTGCATCACTTTCAACAAATTGTATGGATGGCTTGTTTCTCTTGATCTCAGCATAAAGGTCTTGAGGAAAAATTGGATGTAACGGATATTTTTCATTAAAAATTTGCTTAATAATGGTTGCACCAAAATTATATTTTTTCACATAAAATGCAATATCATCTTGTATTTCCTTAGTAAATGCCTTTAATTTCTCAAATTGTAGTGCTTTGACGTACAACTCATGGTTATGTTCATCCATTAATGTTGTTATATAAACAAGCGAATTTGGATTTTGCTTAAGTGGTCGTGAAAGATTAATGTGCCACAGACAACCCTGTCTAACAGAAGTTCCAGGATTTTCTGGATTTTTTGCTTTATATTGACCAGAATATTGGCAGTAGATTGTTTTTTTCCTCATCACTTTGTCTGTTCCCATTGCAGTACTTTCGACCCAACCGTGTTTTAAACCCTTTAAACTCTGCATATCGTTGTATATGTTCTTCAGCACATTTAAAATCCTTAAACAGATCCCCTATTTTTACTGAAACTATATCTAAGTTATTTGACTCTCCTCTATTATGACTTAATGCTTCAAAAGAGCTTACACTTTCTTCACTTGCTTCACCGGCTTCGTTTTCCTGGCCTGCTTCATTGACCCAACTTTCCTGTTCAATGTCACTTGTGTCACTTGCTTCATTTGGGTTTTTCTTACTTACTTTATTTGGACTATCGTATGCCATATTTGTCATTATTTATTCTCAAATAGCTTGGGGCAATAAATAGCAGAAATCGTATAGCAAATATTACTGTTACGGCTTGAGAGAAAGTAACTGCAACATATGCACGTCATACGTACTTATGTATGTACTTGTATAGGTTACACCAGGAGCTAATAAACTACAATAAAACAACGTGTTAAGTACACGTCACTCTGGTTATATCAACATTTTTGGTTCATTAGTAAAAAAATTCAAAATGTCGATACAGTGAGTTATACTGACATTTTATATTAAATTTTTGAAAAAAAATATCAGTATAGAAAGATTTTACTATGATATCGTTATATCCAGATGTCAGTATAACCAGAGTAAAGTGTATTTGTACTATGAATTTTTATACCGGTTGTAATTACTTTTACGTAGACTTTTGCTTTTGCTTTGTTAGCAAAAAAGTAACCTTGTCTTTGTTTACATTTTTCATTTATATTAATTAAATGCATAATTTGTACAACTCAACTACAGGTTATTTTACTTTTCGCTATTACAGATTTGCAATTGTTTAATCGATACTTTTATTCTCCACTATCACATATCAGTGATCATCAAACCGATGCACTACAGCGCATGGTGCACTATATACTAATTCCCTTTAAAAATAATCTTTAAAAGGGTAAAATATTTGCTTTACATGTTATAGTTTTTAATTTGGTGAATTAGTTAGAATCCTGAAATATACATAGATAGATCAGGTTAATCTTAAAATTACCCAAAATAGTATAATATGCAAAAAAATTTTAAAAATAAGCAAAAAATTACTATAAATAGAAATAATCTGCATACGAACACAAACTAATCTATATATATTTCGGGGTCCTAATTAGTTAATATGATTTATATAATTTAGAAAATTTTGCGATATGCTTATACTATAGAAATAGTTTAAAATATGATAATACAACTAGAACTAGTTTATTAATTTGTCATTTGAAAAATACAAAATATAAAAAATATTTGAATTTTAGCAAATGTTGCAATTATTTGGAGTAGGTCTTGTAAATTATAAGTTTTGCCAAGAAAAAAGTTGACATAAAATAGTAGAAATGATTATTAGATATTCATACCTATTTCGAATAGTCAAGCACAAAGAATTTATAAAGTTTGTTAATAGCTTATAACCAAAATATAAAGTTATATGTGAAAAAATAGTTTATAGAAATTGTATAGAATCGCTAAAAAGCTTAAAGAGAAAGCTTATACAATAGTAAGTAATGCACATATATGGACGTCAAACCAAACTCTTAGGACCCTAAATAATCTATATGGGCTTATATTTGAGCATCATAGTAAATTTTTTTTTGGTTAGCACTTTTATATTGGTATATATAAGCTATATTTTAATATTAGATAAAACTTTTATTCAATTTTAACTTTTTTTAAAATATAACTAACATTCTCTAAAAAAAAAAAAACAAAGTTATATTTTTTAAAAAAAACAAAATTATATTCTTTAAAAAAAAA
>QKWP01002097.1:11986-23898 GCA_003550325.1 Gigaspora rosea | reverse complement strand
AAAAAAAAAAAAAAAAAAAGAGTTATATTTTCTAAAAAAAACAGAATTATGTTTTTTT
Organism: Gigaspora rosea; assembly: GCA_003550325.1. Taxonomy (NCBI): domain Eukaryota; kingdom Fungi; phylum Glomeromycota; class Glomeromycetes; order Diversisporales; family Gigasporaceae; genus Gigaspora; species Gigaspora rosea. The sequence goes on along the minus strand of QKWP01002097.1, from coordinate 23,840 downwards.
TAAAAAAAATACGTTCTCTAAAAAAAAAACTTCTCTTTCCTTTCCTTCAATAAAAAATTATTAAACCTATTTGATGCATAATTTCTATATATTATAAATATATATTGTATAAATATAAAAAAACTTAAAAAAACCCCCTCTTAGTTTATACTATTTTTTCCAATTTTTGCATTTTTCAATTTTTGTATTTTTATAATTTTGCATTTATTACCTCCCAAATCACTATTATTTGACTTAGATCATATCCCAAGTTAAATATCTAACCCGAATCATGGCCCAGATTTATTAGCATATTTCAAATACAAAATTTATAAAAATTATCCCATTAGCCTTCTTTTAAATATATATTTTTTTTAGAAGTATAGTAATATAGAAAAGTTGGTAAGTTGTTACTTTCAAGCAGTAGGGTTAGGATTCAAATCCTATTGGCAATATTTTAAAAAATAGATCTGTGTTCTGGTAACTGCTTCTTATTGATTAGTTAGATATATTACCTGTAGCCTTGGTATACTATCTTGAATGGAAGCTTTCGGGCATAGTTGTATATTATTATATAAACAAATCCAAGGAACTGGAGAAACAGAAACCTATTTGACAAGTCCCAAATAAGGAAATAACAAAGATTTTTGATAGTGCTACCAGAACTAGAGTACCAGAAACCGGAGCCAAAGAACTGAACAACAAAATCTTTGAAGAAGAGGGTTCATTAACCTGGTCACTGGAGTTGCATTAGAGGAAAAGAATCTATGTTCTAAAAATAGATACCAGGGAAAGAAAAACTACAAAGCATCTAATGACAGGTAAATCAACCCTTCCAAACTAAGGGGGCTTCCAGAAATTATATAATATTTTGTTATTAATAAATTTCAAAATTTTACCCCACCTACCCACACCTGATACTCTATTAGCCAATCAAATTTTATATTTTTTAAAATTTATTCTTATGTTTTAATTTATGAAATTGATAATAACTATTGCTCTACTGGACCAATTTAGATGATTTAACTACCAAAATGTTCGTCTCACTGAGATGATTCTAACAAGCCCAAAATCGTTATAATCTAATTACAGAGTCACATGAACATTCAACTTTTGTGTAATTTTAATAGTGATTTTTTAGAATTACTAAGTAAATTTCTTTAATATTGAATAACTTTTGATCCACTAGCCCGTTTTGGATGATTTAACTACCAAAATGTTCATCTCAGTGAGACGATTCTAACAAGACCAAAATCGCTAAATTCTAATTACAGGATCCCAAGATCAATAAAGATTTGTATTATTAGACAAGCAATAAAATCTTTATCGATCTTGGAATCCTGTGATTGGAATTTAGTGATTTTGGGCTTGTTAGAATCGTCTCACTGAGACAATATTTTGGTAGTTAAATCATCCAAAACGGGCCAGTGGATCAAAGTTATTGAATATTAAAGAAATTTACTTAGTGATTCTAAAAAATCACTATTAAAATTACACAAAAGTTGAACGATCTTGGGACCCTATAATTAGATTTTAGCGATTTTGGGCTTGTTAGAATCGTCTCAGCGAGACGAACATTTTGGTAGTTAAATCATCTAAATTGGTTCAGTAGATCAATAGTTATTAATAATTTTATAATTTTATACTTTTGGCAAGAATTATAAAACTTTGACCAGAATTATAATTATAACCTGATATTTTTGGGACCTCATCCACCCACCAAAAAATCACGTAATTTCTGGAAGCCCCCTAACTAGATTGGAAGTTTGGAATGTATTAGAAAAGGACTATTTGATCTACCCTAGTATCGCTATCAAAAATTCATCCCTATATGATTATTGGCCAATAAAAGATCATAATTTGGTATAACATAACACAATTAGAAAAATTTAAAACAAACGTCTCAAAACGTCTCTTTTGTCAAAAAAAAGCTTATTTTTCAAAGGTTTGCATAAAAAACTACTTTATTTAACTAAAAAAAAGTTTTCCTTAAGCAATTTTACTATATAACAATCTAAACCCAAACTCTAACTAAGCACTTACCCTAACTCTAATCTTACATAAATGAACTTGAAAGAATTTTGGTACTGATCACGTGGAGGTGAATTTTTGATGGCAATACTAGAGTAAATAACTAGTAGAAAGATAATAGTAGATACTTGGGTTAGAACGAACCTTACAAGGGCAGAAGTTGATAATAGTAGTAGTTACAGGATAGTTCCTAACTGCAAGTGTTGGTTTCAGTAAATGCATAAGTTACCAAAGTATAGGTAATATCTGTGTAGAACAGGAACTGCTCTACCAAGTTTATAAATTAGTCCTAAGAGGATATAGTTAGCATCTGGAACTGTCCTTGACTAACTAATATACTAGAAAGCTGTACCGGTAATACAAGTAGGATTGGTAGACAAAGCTTGTACTAGAGGGTTTAAATAGGCAATCTCCTAGTTGGGTTGCAGCTAGTGTAGAACCTTCGAGCAGACTACTAAATTAGATAACCAAAAGTTGTACTTGTATCCTCATTTATATAATAAATGTTAGACACCCATTGAGGTTCTTTTGATCTACATACTTGAATAAAAAGACTTATCACCACTTTATCACCCATAGTGAGGAATTTAATATAAAAACAATATATATATATATATTCTTTTTGTCTATTAGCTGTTTTCAAATATAACCTTTTTATCCAATACCTACTTTTCAAATATAATCTTTTTTAAGAAAAGGGCCTTTATTAGCAATTTTTCAAATATGATTTCATATAGATTGTTCAAGGTTCTAGACTCTTGGTTGCATGACTATTACAGTATCTGTTATTTTATTAATATAACTAGAAACTCCAAAAGCTGTTTATAGCTTTTAGAATAGTTCCTACATTACACATATTGTAATTAGTAAAACGCTTTTTAAATGCTTTAATAATTGGAATATTACATCAAAGATATTGGAAATTACTATAGACAATGCAACAAGTAATAATGCTATGATTACTAATATAAAGCACAGGTTTGAGGATGAAATCATGCTCACTGCTAATGAAATTTATTGCACCAATGCTACTATACACATATATTAAATCTCATTGTTAATGATAGTCTCAAAATAGTTAAAAATATTGTAAACAGAATTCGAGAATGCTCAAAGTGAGTCCACAGTTCACAATCTAGATTGCAAAACTTTGAAAATATAGTAATTGGCTGAGCTTATATTAAATCAACATCTAGTACTGGATGTTTTTACTAGATAGAATTCAGTTTTCTAATATTAAAATCTACTATTTTATATAAATGTATATTTGAATATTTTGTATTATGAGACATTAATTTTAATCATATTATGCCTTCTAATAAGAATTGGAATAGAGCTAAATGTATTTGCGATTTTTTAAACCTTTTTAATGAAAGTAATAATAATTTTTAATATATTAAACTAATTATATTTCTTTTGTTCATTTTTTTCAATTAGAAATAATTTGAAATATAAAATAGTAATACAAAATTTTAGAAAATAGCATTTAAGTAGTATTTTAATGAAGATTCTGCATGTCAATTGTATCCTTTTTTGTTAATTGTTTTAAACAAATTAGAAAAAAATTTTCTTTGATTTTTTTAATATTTTTTCTAATTCGAATACATATTTTATTTAGATTTAGATATAGATTTAATATTAAATTTAAATTCACCCATCTATCATATGAACTAATGTTATTTAAATATTAGAAAAAAAATCGTGTTAAAAAACTGATTATGATCCAGTGCATAAAGATTTGTACCTCAAAAAGTTTATAATTTTAACTCTTAGTAAAAGTTTTTATATTTTTGATTAATTATTAAAAAATTTTTTAATATCAAATAAAATAGGTTTTAATCTAACTTACTGTATTATTTTTATTGTTTTAACATTGTTTTATTTTAGTAATTTTGCATATACAATTTGCTGTATTTAAGAAAAAAATGAAAATTTTTTTTTAAAAAAAAAGTTATTTTGAATATTTTCGCAACCAATATGAGTTCTATGTGCTTGTACTATGCAAGTGCATTAATGTGCACATGATAAAGATATGGTTAAAATTTGAGCAAAATTGAATCACTAGTTGTGAAGAAATTAAGCTTTAAATGAAATAATTTGATTTTTTTTACTATATACGTATATATATAAATTACTATAAATTACTATAGTAAATTATATAGTAAATATTGTTAAAAAAAGTTACTATTAATGAATTTTTTTATTTTATCAATAAAATAATCAAAATAATTTTATTTTTATTAATCTGGTAACCTAAAAAGTATATTAAATTAAAAAAATCAAAAATTAATTTGTACAAAAAATATTTGAATCAGAGCTATTTGAGGTACAAATCTTTATGCACCGGACTATACTAAAAAATACTAAAATCAAATACTAAAAAGGCAAATATTACAAGTTTTAAAATAAGCTAAAAAATTTCGATACTATCAACACTAATGATACTAACTTGACTAGATGATTTCATGAGAATATTAATATTCGTAAAATAATATTTAACCAGAAAAGCTTTTATATATAAAAAATTTTCAAAATACCTTACCAAAATTAAATAATGGTTAAAAAAAATTAAAAATTGATATTTTATAAAATTATTAAAATCTAGACCAGTAATAATTGCATCAGAATTTTTTAGTGCTTTTCAAGTTTTACAATATTTTATATTTTTTTAATATTCAATTAATATACGATATTTTTTTTATTAATTTTTTTATTAATAAATTTATTAAAAAAATATTAAAATAGAATTTAATATTATTGCACATATAAGCTATAGTACTAGTGATTTAAGCTGGCTAAGACAGTTGCAGCTAAGCTGGTTTAGCCAGCTAAGCCAGCTAATGTAATATGATTGGCTGGCTAAAAGCAGCTAAAAGCTAACTATTATAAGAATTTGTAAATTCTGTAAAGGAACATAAAGTCAAACCAAATATCTCGAAATATTTTGAATACAAACCAATAGTTAGCCGTTAGCCAGCCATTTAGCTAATAATTTAGTTGGTTAGCTAAGCCAGCCGATTAAAACCATATAGCTTAAATCACTATATAGCGTACCTCATATGATTTGGTGTTATGTAAAATCAAAATAACCAAAATAACCTATTTTTTTTGTTAGTTATGGTTAGGGTGAGGTTAGAATAGTAAGTGTCACGGCTGAAGCTGGAAATGGCTGAAGCTGGAAATTAGAGGTCTTGATTTAAAACTATAAGCCCTGCTAAAATCCAACTATACTCTTATTATAAACCCTAATCCTAAATTCTAATCTAACTATAAAAAAAAATTGTACAAAATGCATTCCAAAATTTTTTGTAAATTTCATATTAAAATATTTAAAATTTCCAGCTTCAGCCATTTCCAGCTTCAGCCACGACAGTAAGTATATAGGCAAGAAAAGGAGTTTTATTCTTTAAACCGTCTAGCAGGCAAATATGTCTGCTAGAATGTATTTTTTCATATTTTTTACAATAACTTGAAATTTATTAAGCATGTATTCATCTATTTCTAAGCTAAAATAAAACTTTGAGAATTTTTAATTACAGTATTATTATTAAATAAAATTTTTAATTTAACTTTAATAGTATTAAAGATAATTATCTTAAAATATTGCCAATTCTAAAATTTTATTATAAAATTTTCAAAATATTTTTTTAATTTTTAAATTTTTATATGTTCCTATCTATAAAAAAAATTTTTGCTATTATACAAAGTTAAAATTTTATTTATAAAATTATAAAAATTTTAATAATTAAAGTTATTTTTTAAACCAAATTCTACAATTTGTATCAAAATTATATAGAACTCATGCTTAGAATTTTAAAAAGTTTGTCAATGAATAAAGATAAAATTTTGTAATTTTTTTAAAAAAAATTAATTTTTAAAAGTTTTACTATATAGACAACTTTATTTTTTTTCTTATAATTTAAAAATAAATATTACTATTTTATAATTTTTATTTTTAAATATGAAAAAGTCTATTTGTAGCAGCCTGTTACACATTTATTTGTAATAGCCAATAAGGTTATATTAATATTAAAGTAAAGTTAAAGTTAAGGTTAGAATTAAAATTAATACAGAATTGCGAAAGGAACATTTTTTGTTAGAAGTGCAATAGGGGTTATCATAGTAAAATTTTGAGTTATAAATAAAGCTGTTACAAATATCATGTAACAGGCTGTTACAAATAGATTCGTTCTTTAAATATTAATATATAAAATTTTTTAAAATATTTTAAATTTTAATAAAAATAGATCAGAAACAACTATTTTAACATTTTAGCAGCCAAATATGTTTGCTAACTACTGACAGTTTAAAGAATAGCAAAGAATTTTTTTTGTTAAAGCATAAAGAGTGGTTTCATAAACAAAATTATGAGCCACAAGAGATTTTTTAAAAGATCGCTATTTTTTCTTGATTTCACATTACACCTGATCCTACGATTTGATTGGTTTATCAGATGGGTGCGTTATAACATATATGCGCTAAATTACATAAATTTTAAAAATAAATAGATTTTACTTAATTTTCATCCTAGGTGATATCACCTATGTCAGATAAAGATCATCTGGTTATATTGTTTATCCCTAATTATGGAATATATAAACTAATGATAATTGATAATGATCATTAGTTTTTTTTTTACTCTTATTTCGTTCTAGTTTGTAAGGGCGGGTATCTTGGGAATCCGGGAATTATAAATTATTTGTTTATTATTTTTTTTGTTTTTAACACGTTACTCATACCTTCTCTTTTTTTATTTAGAGTTAGAGTTAGTTTGAAATAATTTTACTTGCGAGTAGATAAGAGTTAGAGAAGTTTTTAGGTATTATAAAGAGCTTCTATTGGGCTTTTCTGAGAATTCTGAACCGTTTTTGTGTCTTCACTCTAGTATTATAAAAACTTGTTAGAATTCTGGGATATGTGGTTCTATTTGTTGTTGCTCGTCCAGGTCTGTAAGGGCATCTTGGAAATCTAGAAAGTATAAATTTATTTGCTCGTTTTTTGTTCTGGTTTTTAATGTATTACTAATACTTTTTCTTTTTTTATTTAGGGTTAGAGTTAGTTTGGGATAATTTTACTTGCAGTTAGGTTAAAGTTAGAGGAGTTTTTAAGTATTATGAAGAACTTCTTTTGGCTTTTCTGGAAATTCCATAATGTTTTTGTATCTTCGCCCTAGTATTATAAAAGCTTGTTGGAATTTTAAAATATGTGGTTCTATTTGTTGTTGCTTGTTCTGGTCTGTAAGTGCATCTTGGGAATCTGGGAAGTGTGAATTTATTTGTTTGTTTTTTGTTCTGATTTTTAATGTGTTACTAATATCTTCTCTTTTTTTATTTAGAGTTAGGATCAGTTTGAAATAATTTTATTTGCAATTAGGAGGAGTTTTTAGATATTATAAAGGGCTTCTTTTGGTTTTTCTGGGAATTCTATAACATTTCTGTGTTTTTGCCCTAGTATTATAGAGGCTTGTTGGAATTCCAGAATATGTAGTTCTATTTGTTGTTGCTTGCTCTAATCTGTAAGCACATTTTGGGAATCTGAGAAGTGTGAATTTATTTGTTTATTATTTTTGCTCTAGTTTTTAATGTGTAACTAATATCTTCTCTTTTTTTTATTTAAAGTTAGAGTTAATTTGGGATAATTTTACTTGCGGTTAGATTAGGTTTAGAGGAGTTTTTAGGTATTTGAAAAGCTTCTCTTGGCTTTTCTGAGAATTCTGGAAAGTATTTTTTATTTGTAAGTTGTTCTTTTTTTTGGTCTATTAACATGTTACTAGCACTTTCATTTTTTAAGTATTGTTTGTAAAAAGATGTTAATGTTGTTGGTAATGAAGACTCCTTATTAAAGTCACTATGATTCAATGTGATGGGACATTATTGTCATTGTTATTGATATACTTTTCTGGATTTTTGGCTCATTTCTTTTGGTATTTTGGTAATGTTTGCATACTCGGGCTTTAAAGTTAAAATAGTTGGAATATAGCGGTTAGGATAATTAGGTTTAAGAGTTGTACTTTGCTGACATGAGTGTTATAATTGTTTTAGAAAGTGCAATAAATCATGTAATTTTCTAGAAGAAAATCACCCATTTATTACATCCTATATATATATTGTCTAAATAGCCAATAATATTGAAGTAAATATTTTTTTAAAAATTTTAATTTTTCTGTTGAATGTAATATCAAAAGCCAATTAATAAAAAATTCTCTAATACTTATGAAAATTTTGTAGCAAGTATATTTTGACCTGCTGAATAAGGTTATTTAAGTGAATTTAATTGATTTGCTTAGTAAAATTTAGACTTTAATATAGTGACTTTTGTCAATTGTGGGCGAATATATTTTTTTTAAAAATTTTAATTTTTCTGTCAAACGTAAAAATCAAAAGTCAATTAATAAAAAATTTCTTAATACTTATGAAAATTTTGTAATAAGTGTATTTTGATCTGCTGAATGGTTACTTAAGCGATTTTAATCAATTTAGACTTTACTATGTAGTGACTTTTGTCGATTGTAAGATGAATATATTTTTTTAAAAATTTTTAATTTTTCTGTCAAATGTAAAAATCAAAAGTCAATTAATAAAAAATTTTCCAATACTTATAAAAATTTTATAGTAAGTGTATTTTGACCTGCTAAATAAGGCTACTTAAGTAATTTTAATCGATTTGCTTAATAACTTTTAAACTTTACTATGTAGTGACTTTTGTCAATAATGGGATAGCTTATTTTCAAATCAAAAACATTTTTGAGTTTTTTTTAAATATTATAAATTTGATTGGTCAATAGCCCTATTACTATATCAGCAAAAAAAATAGACAGATAATTATATATCAATACTAATCTCTCCTGCTAATTACTAACGATCATGATAATAATCGATATATAGCGAATTCATTAATCAGCAATAATGCTAGTTATTGCTATATAACCAATTTGATTATTAGTGATATATGATAATATTCAATTCTAATCATACCTATTGATTATGATACTATAGCAAATTTTGTTGCTAGTTATCACGATAGTATTAGATAAATAGCGAATTTACTACTAGTGATATTAGATATTTTTAGATATATAGTGAATTTAATTTCATATTTATATACTTTATGAAGCGCAGTCAATTCAATTTTATTAAAAAATTGCAAATACAAATAAAAAAGAAAATACTATAAAGAAAAAAATAAACAAATAAAAGGCTAAACTAATATTGATTGACTCCAAATAATTTGTCTAGCTCTTCTATAAATATCATTGATGAATTTTTTTGGTATACGGGTACAGGCTCAGACTCAGACTCAGGTTCAGGTGAGGATTGTCTGCTCTTTTAGCCGCAAGACGTCCTGCAAGTTCACTATTCATGATTTCTTCTGCCAAATTATGATTAGGACCACCATTGTTGAAATTATTTTAATAAAATACAAAGAATGTTAATAATAAATATAATTATCGGTATAAAACAATATGTAACAAACACTTACTAGGTATTGACTCATTCAACGCTTTATTAATTTATCCTTGCACAGAACAGTTTTAGTCTTGGGGTTTAATAAAATATCGTATACAGCCAATGTGAAAGCACAGTGATAGTTGGTCAAAGTCAGGACAGCAATTATGTTAAAGGCAGTTCTTGCAATGATAGAGACCCAAAAAACCCCTTCGCTATTCTGCTCAAAAAGAACATGATAGCAATCATCAACTTGCGAACTTTCCTTCCACTGAATTACTTCGGCAGCACTAGCAATACTTTTGAGGGGAGGCAACCTTTTGTAACCGAATACCCTCCAAATTGAGAAATATACTTTTGCAATGCCGCACCACGATGGTTCTTAACTTTTTGTAAAAGCTAATAAAATAAATAAATATAAAGAGTAAATTTATTTATTGCCCTATGCAATGCGCCTTATATGTCACTCTCCCAATCAAATTTCAAGATCAGATGTAACATTACACGATCAAAAAATTTAAAACAAACGGTCGTTTTGTCAAAAATCGTCTATAACATAAAATTGAGTATATGAAACTACTCTTAGGATTCTAACAAAAAAAATTCCTTGCAAAATTTTACTATAAAAACCTCCTATCGCCTATATACAAACTATACCTCTCCCTAACCCTATCCAATGAAAAAATGGGTTATTTTAATTGTTTTGATTTTACGTTACACCTGATTTTATGATCTATTCCAGGTGCGACAACTTCACATGTGCGATGTATAAATTATTTTATATAAAAATTTGTTATTAGTGAAGGAATAAGCAAAAAAAAAGAAAAACAATTAAACCAGTAAAAAAATAGCAAAAGAAAAAAAAACAAAACAATTAAATGATTGAAATTAAAATAAAATAAATATATTAAATAAAACGATATAAAACGATTATATACTTGGCTATACCATCCTCTGTGAAATAGTTAGTGAATTCATTTTCACTTAGAGTCGACATGTATTCGGCGAAGTTTTCAGTAAGATAGCCCTTAATTACCAATTCGGATAAGATCGGTACTATACCGTATGTTGCCGAAAATAAGCTACTTTTTTTGCCAATTTTTAACAAAAAAAACTATAGGTATAGAGATGGGCACCATGCGCATGAATGCATGCATGCATGCGTGCATGCGCATGGTCTAAGCAATTTTATACTAATATGCACATACAAAATTTAGGTTTTTTCGGAATTACAGAATATCAGTATGGTATGAGTTAGCTGAACGATCTGGTTTAGTATAAAAATACCAATTCTAAAAACGAAACCTTAATAATATAAAACCAAAACAGTATGGTAGGATTTTAAATAGGTATTTTATGGGTTCGTATTTCATTTTATTGACAGTTTGTTTCATTGAAGTTCATTTCACTGACAAGTTTTTTTTTCAAAAAGCACCCTAACTCTAGCCCTAATTCTACCCTAACCCTAACGACAATGACCAGAATTACTTTGTCAGTGAAATGAGCTTCGGTGAAATAAACTGTCATTAAAATAAACGTGTCGGTGAATAATTGTCAGTGAAATGTTATGTTGGTGAAGTGATTGTTAATTAATTGATTGCCACCCACCCCTATAATATACTAACTGATCTATTTTAATATTATATGTAATGATAACACTATAACAGAATTATATAGCACGGAATAAGAGTATTTTATACTCCACTTGGTTATCTATATAATCTTATCCTAAAATTTGTGCCATATTGGTACCATCTAGTAGTAGTGTAAAATACCAATTCTAAAAAACCAAACCTTAATAGGACCCCGAAATATATATAGATAGGTCAGGTAAGAGTTTGCTTATTTTTGAGGTTTTTATGCAGATCTTTTCTATTTATAGTAATTTTTTGCTTATTTTTGAAGTTTTTTCTGCAGATCTTTCTTTTTTTAGTAACCCTATAATTAACCTGACCTATCTATGTATATTTCGGGGTCCTACCTTAATAATATAAAACCAAAACAGTATGGTAGAATTTTAAAATAGGTATTTTACACCCCTATCCCTTAAACTGTAAGCAAATCCAGGCAAATTTGGCTGGAAAATTGCTATAAATATGCTTATGATCTATATTTTTTAAAACTTAAGATATTTAATTAAATTTTTTTTGATAATAATTGAAAATAAGGATTATATTATAGTAGTATTTAATTTTATATTATAAGAAAAAAATTTTAAGTTGCTAATAAGCTAAAAATAGACAAATTTTAAAAAATTTTTTATACAAAAAAATTATCTACTTTTTCTTGGCGAACTCTATAAATATTAGCCCTAGCTTCCTGATTTAATAGAATGATATAGTTTATAAAAAGGATTACAACTTTTATTATTGCAACTTTTGTGATTTACTTGTAAAAAT
>QKWP01002096.1:46713-81428 GCA_003550325.1 Gigaspora rosea | reverse complement strand
TTTTTTTTTTTTTTATGTATCCAAATTAAAGTATAATGCTAATTATCGATTAATAACACAATAATCGATATATAGCGATTTTGATTAGTTCGATGATAATCAATAATTGATTTATATCGATTACTTGCCTATTTTTCGTTATTAATTGATTTTTGATATATATCGATTTATAACAAGTTAATCAATATATAACGTTTAATTTTAATCGATATAAATCGATTATGCGTTATAAATCGATATATATCTGCTTAAAATATTTCGTGATGTTGTTCGGAAAGAGTTCCTAAAAATTCCAACAATTAATTGTTTTATATTGGTTAAAAAAATAATATTATATATTAATAAACCAAATAAAACTTGATATATATTTATAATCAATAAAAATTGTAATTAAATATAAATTGTTATATATCTGCTAATTAATAGTTATCAGATAGAATGTAGATGATATTGAGTTAGCGTCATTTAGCGGCTATTTGTTGACTTAGATCATGCCGTGAAGCAGTATAATCTGAGTCAATCAAATGCCTGCTAAATGATACTGACCCAATGTCATTTATGTTTTCTACCTGATAACGATATTATCCAGGAGTGGTCATGGATCATGTTACCCATATTAATTCTGTAAATTATTGTTATTTTATAAAGTTTAGTTTATTGATTATGTGGTTTCTTTCTCTAGTTGTTTTTTTTCTTTTTTTTTTTTTTACTCAGGAACTTTTTGATATGAATTAAAACAATCGATAATATAATATAAAAAAAAAAAAAAGATATATAGGGCAGTGTCAACTAAAACAAGGCTTATGGCATTTTTTGCAAAAATGAGTTAACTATACCATCATATAAAGCAGGAATTTTTCTATATAATTTGACATTTAAAGCATTGATTTACATAGTAAAATTTTTACCAATGCTTACTTTTTGAAATGCTGTATATGATTAAACGTGATCTAAAATTAAAATTTGGATATCCGGTTGTCAATCCTTGCTGCAGAGTTATAGAAATAGATTTGTGTAATTGGCTAGCAAATATCGATCCAACAGGTTATACTAATAATAGATCATCATTGTTATTGTTACACACAATTTTAAACGTGATTTTCTCAAAATAGAAAAAAAGCTATAAGCCTTGTTTTAGTTGACGCTACCCCATATATCCAAAAAATTAAATATTAAAATTCCGAACCATGGAATAAATATTGATATACTGTGATATAGTATTAATATGGGTAACATGATCAATAGTAACTACCGAATAATTGATTGTTATTGTATTCATTTGAATTAATAAAAATTATATAAGTTACTAATTGACTAGTAGTTTCGAAATATGAGGGTGAGCCTAGGCCTCCGCATAAGACGGGTAGGGCCGGGTAGTATCTGTACCCTAACCCTACTCGTCTGTGTAATGGACCTTAACATTCATGCCCTAACCCTACACTAAATCTCTAAATTGAATGCTCTGACCTAGAAATCCAATCCGTAATCCTATTAATCCGGATTAATCCTATTATTTATATTTGATATATATATCCGGATTTAGTATTTTAAATAGGATTCATCCGTTTTTAAATAGGATGGATCCGGCCAAATCACTAGTAATAACTTACAGGTAGGAACGTCCCGAATAAGAAAATGATGATCCCGATCATGCATATTTGTTCAGCCAATTAAAATCAAAAATTTTTATCATGTAAAGAACATCACATGCAGATTAACCAATCAAATCGTAAATCTTTATAAAACGAAAGAAACGAATTTTAATTAAAATTTATGGCTAAAGTTCAAAATAAATGCCGTTAAATGTTACTGTTAGATAAGCAAGCATGTATTTAATAACTTAAATTGAGATTATTAAATTTTTCTATAGTATTTATTTACAAAACCTTAATAATAATAATAATAATAATCTATATATATTTAATTCTATGTCTAATTCTATATTTAATTCGACATCTAATTCTATGTCTAATTCTACGTCTATTCAAACTTCTAATATATTACACTTACTATCTTTATACAACTATTGCACTAATAAATTCTTTGCAATTTTAACACACATCATATATAAACTTCTTATCGTATTTTAACACCTATAATGATAATAAAGTGCATAGTTAATTAATATTATTCGTATACTTTTAATTTCCTAAAGGATTTCTATGCAACACGTATAATAAAAAAAATATACGAACTAATTACTTCCTCCTACACTAACGCTATTAATCATTTTAAACTTTTTTTTACCTTTTTTTTTTGTTCAACACAAAAGATTTCGTCAACGTAGTGATTGCAATTTACTTATAACTTCGGTAGGTAAATTGTAATATGAAGGTCGAATGATTCAAAATGATTCAACTGAAAGTATTATAGTACGGCATGAAAAATTCAAGTTTCTTAGTATACTTGACTGGGTTCATAGAAGAGATAATCTTCCGAAAAAAGTATATAAAAAAAAATCATTAATAAATTGTGTAACGATCTACAAACTCGGGGCACTCGGGACGTTCCTACCTCGAGTAATAACTAAAAAAAAACTTACATTAATTTGTTATAGAACTTCCTACACTAAAATTCGATCTTAATCTTTTGATACACAAAAATTAATTATATTTCGCATAGCTCACTGCATTTGTCTGACACGTTTTTTGTTAATTTATTAAATTCGAAATTGACATTTCATTTTGTTAGATACAGTATTTGAAATAAACTATTTGTAGCCAAATTCGTAAATGTAATGAGTAAAGTGATAGCACTTTGTGCTCATATAGAATCCGGATTCAATAATTGAATTCGGATTTATCCAGATTCGGATTATCATCCGGATACACAAAGTAGGATCTGAATTTAATCCGGATGGCCCTTAAAGAATAGGATCGAAACACTACTCTGACCCGGCTCATGTGAGCCAAGGGTATCTATAACTTACCCTCGGGCCCGTATTAAGTATCAATTGCAAGAATTGAATCAGGTTGATTTCTATTATTGTTACGAACTTCTTTGTTATTTATTTTAACTAATTTCAGTATTCCCAGATGAGAAACATCTTTAAAGAAATTAGTTTGAGGTCTACACTTTCTAAATTCTTCTCGTAAAAGAGTTGAGCAAAGAACCAATACTAACTTTGAAGAAATAACATAATAGTAACGGAAGGCTTAGAAAATGGTAAGAATCCATTCATTCCGTCGAAGATTCCAAATCCATTATTAAGTTGTAATAAATATAAATCTGTTTGTTAGGGAGTTTTTAGAATTAACTTACTTCGAAAATAAATGGTCCAAATTTCTGTTTTAAAATTTCGAATTAGAAATTCACATGTCTAGTGATAATATTTTAAAAAGTACTATTGGCAAACATTGTATTTTTTTATATTAATGGCATTATTACGATTATTACGAATTGATCGCTTAAGTGATAATCATCGCTCACAATCAATTGTGATTGTGGCAAAAGCGTGATGCGATTAAAGGCTTCGGAATTTTGTAAATCGCGATAAATTAAATAAATAATTATTAAAATAAATTGATTAATCGTTGATCATAACATTTTCTTAATACTTAAAATTGGAGCTTCTGTTGATTATAAGAATTTACTAATTTGAAACATGCTAGATCGAAAATATAAATTAAAAATTAATTTAAAATTTCAGAAATTTTGCCCGATTACCATCCAATCAACAATTATAAATTTTATAAATAACCCAATTAGTAATGCAAAAGCAACGTTCAATTTTATTTAAAATTTCTAGTAAGAAAATATTAAAAGCAAATTAAAATATAAAATTGAAACGTTATTTATGTAATTATAAATCCCATCCAAACTTAGTTGACGCATTAATGCAGTTATTGTACTTGGATTATACGTAAGGACGAAAGCATTTCGGGTTCTAAAACCCGAAATTAAAATTTGAAGACGAAATTGTTTTTGACCTATTTTACTTGAAAGACGAAATTATTTGATGCTTTTTTTGAATAGACGAAATTATAAGGAATATATCTATATAAATTTTATTTGCTCTTCCTTATAAAAAATTTTAATTGTCTCTAATGAAGATGAAATAGGCCTTTTTCAAAATCAATTTCGGTGGCATCACTAACTTGGATCTAAGGAAGCGCGTGTATCATCAATAATACAACCAGCACAACTAAACATCTGCTCAGATGCAACGCTTGTTGCTGGTATGGCTAGAATATCCCGGGCCATTGCAGATAAATTTAGAAATCGACTTTTATTAAGCCTCCACTATTCAAGAACATTAGTGGTCCTATCAACAATACTCTCATCAAGATACTGCTTGACTTCCTGAAGCGAATCGGGTTGACTAGTTTGGGTTTTCTTAGAATATTCAAAAAAATCATCAAGTTGGCTTTTAAATGATGATACAATACTAGTATTTCCATTATTTGTTACGTGCTGTTCAATTTCTGATACGTCTGATGGAAAGTAATCCAGGGGAAAATAATGTGCAAGATACAGATCTTCGAACCTAAAGTGTTAAAATATTAATAAAATAAATTTAAAGCTATACACTAATTATATTGTATACATACTTTATTCGGATATCATATATTTTATCATCAACATTTTCTATTCCTTGCTTTTCTTTTTCGTGGTAATAAAATGAAACAAACTGCATCCTATAACGGGGATCGAGAATGCATGCAACCATATATAATAGATTACAGTTTTCCTAATATTTATTGAATTTTTCTATCATAGGTCGGTAAGTATCACGAACAAAGTCATCCAAATGGAATCTCATATTAAAAAGATGAGTACGAATACTTAAAATGGAGGTAAGCATATTGTTAATGGTCGGATAGGAAGTAGCAGATGCTTTTAAGGTACCTAATTTTTATTAAAATATAATATATAATTAGAAATAAAAAAAAATAAAAATAAAAATAAAAAATAAAATAAAATAAAATCCATAACTTACACTCGCAGAATGGTTTTAAGATGGTACAAAGAACTTCGGCCCTTTTCCACTCTTCCTCATCAGGTATATCAGAAAAAGTTTTGTCTCGATCTTTCATTCTAATAACTATATTCTTCATTTTTATTGCCGATTGCAGCATGATGAAAGTAGAGTTCCACCTCATCTCACAATCTAAAGGTGGGATTATAGCTTTGATAGATTCGTATACACAAACATCTGAAAACATTTGACGTCACCTTGGTGTTGTATGTATTGCCTTAATACAGCTGCGAATCTATAAAAATTTTATTAGATTGTTATCTAAAATTAATTAAATATATAAAATAAATACCTTTACAATCGGCTCAGAAATTTTTTTTAATCCATCTTTCACAATAAGGTTCAGAATGTGAGCAAGACAGCGATTATGAAAAAGTTCTTTTTTGATGTTAATAAAATCCTGCGAAGCAGAATCAATTAATTCGCGAATTGCAGCATCATTCGAACTTGCATTATCAAGGGTAATAGTTTGCAACTGTAAATATATAATATTATTCATATATGTTAAATGATTTCAAAATCAAGACATAACAGATAATTATATACTTTTGTAGTAATTAAGTATTCGTCAGTTATAGCCTTAATACAATTCGCAATGTTGGTGCCAGTATGAGGATAGGAAATTAGCTGGAATGATATTAAAAGAGACACAAGGTTCCATTTTTCATCCAAAAAATGAGCAGTAATTGCCAAATAACCTAGTTGCTGAAGTGACGTCCACACATCGCACGTAAGAGAGATTCTGCCTTCGGCATTTTGAAGAATTGTTCTTATAAAGTTTTTTTTTCGTCATACCTTTCATAACATCTCGCTTTACTGTATTAGCACTCATAGTAAAGCAAGGTAAAACCCCACTTAAAAATTTACGAAAGCCAGCTTTTTCAACAAATTGAAAAGATAGTTCGTCCCGAATTATCATATCTACTAGGTCCTTTCGATTTGGGTTTTCTATATGTCGGCATTTGGTTAAAGTAGGAAAATTCAGATGCGTTTGCCCGTTTGATAGTTCATTACATGATCCAATCCTTTTATATTTACTACAAGATTTAAGATGGCGCCAGAGATGTGATGTTCCGGTACCCTTTTTATGGGCTAAAAAACTTCTGCAGTAATCACATTTTGCCTTTGATTTATCTGATAATAAGGTAAAATGCTCCCAAACTGCCGAAATATTTTTTGAAGAAGTTGTTGAACCCGTGGTGGTGGTGGTATTGTTAGCAACAGGGGATACCAATATGAGCAACGAAGTCGCTGAGTCCGTGGAGGTTACATTTTGAATGTTCACTGCATCAATAGAGGTTACGTTTTGAACTTCCATTGTATGTACAGTTCTTATTCGGCCAAAAACGTGCTTTACACTAGTTAGTAAAAAGTTAGTGAAACTTAACTCACTTAATAAAATAATTAAGTTTGGTATGTTCATTTTACTTATGATAATTTTTTGTCTTTTTTTTTTACTTTTTACTCTATATTCGTTTACTCTGATTAATTTTCAATCTACGCCTTCGATTACAACCTCTCTACTGGTTACGCAGTGTTTTTTTGAGAAAAAAAATTAACTCCTTTTTTTTTCTTATATATGCAAAGTTAAAATCTAATCTAACCGATCTATCTTCAGTATAAAATTTTAGCCAATCAAAATTTAAGTTTTATGCTCATGTGATTTTCATAGTACAATGACGGGTACCCTTTGATACCCAGGGCTGGGTAATGGTAAGGTTCAAGCCCTATTAGGGTACTAAAATTCAAGCCCTATGCAAGCTCTATTCTTTTTAAGGGTTTATAATTTAATACCCTGGCCCGTCTAATATAGTACTGCCCTAAGGGTACCCATGGGTAGCCCAGGCACGTGCGGAGGCCTAGGTGAGTCAGTAGAAAAGGGACAATTCATTTTTAGTAAATTTTTTTTAATTTTTAAATTAAAATATCTTGACAACTATTTGATCAAATTTGCTAAAAAAATTTTTATTTTAATTTTGAAATTATATAGAATTAAAATAAAAAAATTTATTAAATTTATTAAAATAGTTGTTAAAATATTTAAGCTTAAAATCAAGAAAACTTTTACTTAGAAAAATTTGTCCCTTTTCTACTGACTCACTCCCATATTTCGAAAATGATTTTAAAATATTCAAAAAGGTTTTGAAATATTTTTTGAAATATTTCAAAATATTTTAAAATATTTTAAAACTGGAAAACCAAGCTGAATTAGTAGATCTCTAATCTGGGTTATACCAAGTATGCATTGAACTATATTTTTGAAATATTGTTTTTATTTTACTTGAAATTTGGAGAAAAGACGGCGTTGCAAAGCGTACGTTCCTCAATTTGGAAAGTATTCGGTCGCAAAAGATTAGTTATTGGTCAAAAAGTCTAAATTTGGTTTTTTTTGCCAAATAGTTTTTTCGAAAATTTGTATAATGTATTAAAATTAATATACAAATTTTGTAAAAGTACCTTCACGTGACTATCATTCATGGTCACATGAAGTCACGTGAAGGTACCAGTTTTACTATTAAATTTGATCATAAAGACTATATAATGATTGACTCATTTAGTTGATTTTTGGTGCAATATTAAGGAAGTTTGCAAGATAAGAATTACATGACATCCAGCACGTTGTGCACTTTTATTCTAGCTCAGGAATACGGGGTGCATCTTAATAAAATTTAGGATAATTGTACAAAAATTGGTCAAAAAAAATTTTAGCAAACAAATTTGTCCACTAAATGGTTTAAGGAATAATAAAACTTACAATGCTTCTAACAACTGTTTTGCCAATTCTATTAGTTCTTCAGAGCTATCTATGAACTTTCCAAACAACACATTACTTAACATATTCAAAGTCTTGGTTTGTCTTTTTTTCTAACAAAATCTTCACAAAATTTCATTAGCATTTGGTTTGGCGGTATCAAATATCTTCAGTAGAGGCTTTGAAAATAATATGCATTTGTGGTGAAGTTTTATTAAGAGGTTCTGAACTAACATCTAATATTCCAGAACAAATTGGGTGGTCAAATCCAAGTTATTCTACATTTATGTTATCTAATTCTTTTTCTATTTCCATTCACAAATTACTCTGGGCCTCATCCACTGTATTTTCTTTGGCTTGAGAAATCTTACATCTTAATTGCCAAGTTTTCATGTGCTTCAAGCACCCAAGATAGTGCATCAACTTTCTATAGTTAGATGTTAACATAACTCCATGAAAAATAAGATGGATAAATACTAATACACCCATTTTTAAAAAGGAACTAGCATCTTCAAATGCTATAATTGCCTAGACAAAAATAAACTCGTTACTTTTATATTTTTACTATAATCTAGCACTACAGTGATGTACGTTTGGACAGTTTTGGACATTTTTAAGCAAAAAAATAAATTGAAGTTACTTAATTTTATTATGATGACATAATTTATAATTAAGTAAAAAAGATTTATCACTAAATTTTACATATAATTGTATATTTTTTAATAATATATACTTTATTATAAGATGTATGGACACTATCGGGACACTATGGACATGAACATGGACAAGCCAAAAAAAAGGTATGGACATAGTAAACACGACATCACTGACTTGGTATATGGACTAACATTTGTTCAACCACTTCGAGATGATAATATTATTTGAGTTTGTAATTGTTTTCGAAAAACTTTAAATTTTTATAATATTCTATTATACCATAAATACCATTTGACTTGACATTCGATTAGAAATTGAAAAGTAAAAAAATGATGATAAATTAAGATATTTGTAATATGTATAAAGAATTATCTATTTCAACTTGCAAATTAAGCTCATTAGGCTCGGAAGTTTCATTTACCCTCCAGCGAAATTAAGATCAAAAGCTTTGTAAAATTTGAATAGAGCTTAAAATTCGATAAGTTTGTGCTTCCAACTTTCAATTGTGTAAAAATAGAAAATTTTTTGTGATCAGACTCTTGAACTTTTTAACTAGTTTGCCCTTTTTAACAGGTAACATACCTTGAATTCAATGATGTATCAATGTTGGCTCTTGATTGCAATCTAGTAATTTCCGTAAAATGATGTAAACCACCTTAGAAGCTTTAATTTTTAAATATACAAACTTTTATGAAACGCATAATCTATTATACTAGTTCCTATTTCAAATTCTTTTGGTGCGCTTTCCATACCCAATATCCTTATTTCGTTATTCTTTTGGAGTGAGGGCATGAATGGATATGTTTAGGGTGGCTTTGAATCTTTGATATCATTATAATCAGAAAATTGAAATATCTTTGAATATGTTGAATGTCCAAATGTAGAGCCTGGGAATAAAAGATTTTTTCAAAAGGATTCACCAAATAATTTATTCATTAAATATTAAATAATTATTGAGATCGTTTTTGCTTTTTTTTTTATTTCTCTATTTTTTATTTTTTATTTTTTTTATTAGTTACGTGTCTTTATTACATTGCAAAGAGAAAAATATTTAAAAAAAAATTCAATAACTTCTGCTAATACATCCAAAAATAATAATTCCGAAAGCCCACATTTTTATTGTTCTATTTTTTTTTTTAGAAAATTTCATCGTGCCACCTTAAATCACATTAATCCTCTGAAAGATTAGTTATAACAATAATAGGAACTTCCAACTTCAAGGGTGTCAACATAAATTTATCGAATCTTATCGTCATAATAATCTCGTGTTTGATTTCCAAGAAAGAAACATTTGAATCAGGTTTCATCCTATGATGAATTGGAATTTCAAATGAGACAGGACCGGAGTCATCAGATGATACAGGAACTGTGAGAGGCGGTGAGAGAAGCGGTGTGGTATGATGAGGGTTTGGTATGGAGACATTAGAAAATGCTGGGATTTTGGCACCAGCTCTCGAAGTCGGCGTTACTGTTTTTTTGACAGGCGTTGATCTAATAATTTTCATAGTTATTAATTTTAAGAAGAGATCATAAAAAATTAAAGTTTATAATTTCATACATACGATTTTGATGCGCTAGAAGTGGGTGCAGATCCAGAAGCCGCTCCAAACTTAGCAAAATTATACATCTCATACTCGAATGCTTCAACTTTCACTTCTTTAACACCAGCATTATCTAACGATTCGAAAGTTGCTTCAACTTTAATAACGCCACGCGGTTCCTCTGAAGTATTTTCGTCTGCATTTCCTTCCTCGCCAGAATCATCTTTAACGGCCATGTACTTAGGAACAAAAACTTTATATTTTAACAATCCTTCACGTTCATCTTCATAAATCACTTTTTCATTGATATTTACACCGTTCGTTAATGCATTTTTTCGTAAAATTACATTTTTCGAAGTTTTGTAAATAGCATGCGGAGAAGCTCTAGTCAGTTCGGCAGTAAGCACGTATCTAATCGCTGCATGTTTACCCTCAACACTGGCTGGAAGATTTACTGGTGCTTTTAATGAGATAGCGAACGGAAGCAATGTTTCACCAGGATTAAAAGTTTTTGTGATATTTACAACGGTAAGTTTTTGTTTAATCAAATCTTTGGTCGTTAAATTCCGTGTTGCAGCTTTTTGTGAGTTATTAGATTGTGCAAATCCGTGAAGTTTTAATACTACTTGAGTAACTTTTAATGGAGCCGAAAGATTAATTTGGATGTTTCCTTTGATCGCTAGAGAACTTGTTGTGCTACTTGGTAAGTAAAGACTCGGTGATGCGAGAATTATATCACATGATTTTATTTCTTTCATAGACATTTTTTTATTTTTTTATTTTTTTTTTATAGATCTAAGAGCAAGTAATTATATCAAGGTGCAAAAAAAAAAAAAAAAAAAAAAATGACAAGATTTCGTATGTAAAGCAATGAGAAAAAATATAAGAAAACGAGTTAGATACAAAAGGAATAGCACCTTTTGACGAACAGGGCTAAGTATTTATGTATTATTTATATGTACGCCCCAATATGCGGATGATGAATACTGGATGATTGGATACCCCACATTTGTTCTTTGTCCCTGTAATCAGCAAATGTAGGTTCATCCAAATTTATTTAATAAAAAACCGACGCATTCGGTATAAATGTACTGCGCCATAGAAATAGAATCTCAGTCCCGAGAACAATTTACTTTATTCACTTACATGTTGAAACATGAAACATATGGCTTTGCAGTATAAATTAGGAAAAACATACGGGATTTTGATAAATTTAGATAGTACGGTTTAAAAAGACGTTTAGTTCTTTTTTCCAAGTGATCCCCTTTTTTTAAAAAATTATATTAGGATGAATAATAACGAATTTCTTTTCTCATGTTAGGGTGAGAGTAAAATAACTTTTTTCCTTTTTTGCAGCCATACATATCGTTTATTATAATTTCATGTGTTTCGTCTTAATATGACTGTACTACTTTGGGGATTCTTTCTTCAAATGCTATTGGAGCACATAATTTTATACCTAATTTATGAAGTAATCTTTCCGGTTGGTCCAACAATTTGGCAAAATTGTTTTTGGCAAACCTTGTTAACTTTCAGAGCAACCATATTAATATTTGTATTATCATATGGCAATTATGAAAGGGTACATGTAGTACGTACGCACAAAGAAGCAATAGGGCGGGTACAGGTTGTTTTTCCACGTTCATATGCTGTGCATAGTGAAATCCATGTACATATTACGACAACGTACGTACAGTACGTATTATATTTATTTTTTATATTAAAAACTTAGTTTATTTAGAAAAAGTAACAATAATACTGTAATTACTATAATAATTTTATTACTAAAATTCAAATAAATTTGTTACTATGTATAAAATAAAATTAACAAAAATTTAATAATCCTTAACAGTTAAGATATACTATTTAAATATATATATATATATATTATTTTATAAACTTTTTATATGTACTGTAGTATATTATTTTTTTTCAATTTCCTTTATTTATACGTATTTTTCATATTACTTCCTAAGAGCTTAACTATATAAATGTGTTATCTTAAGGTACCTAAAGTGACCTGCTATAGCAAGCTTTGCTAGTTGCTCCCTTCTCTGTTGAGAAAATATCGTACCAGGGCTTGCAGCCTATCTATATATAGTTAGGGATAACCGCCTAAAATTTTTCTTAATCGTTTAATCGTTTAACCGTTTAACCGTTTAATTTGGCCGGCATTAAAATAATTCCGGCCCATGACCAAATAATTCTGCCCGGAACTATAGAGCAATGTTTAAACGGTTAAACGGTTCCAATCCCTATATATAGTATGTTATTAATTAATATATATTATTTAGTATATATATTTGTCTGAACAGACTCATACTTCTACGCCCTTTGATGACCGAAATTACGTTTTTGATAATTTATGGTAAAAATATCAAAAAAATGTAGTTTTGGTATTTTCCAGATGTAATGCCCCTAAAAAATTTGATCTATGTATGACAAGATTTTTCAGGGGCTAGAGCTATAAAATTATGAGCTCCAGACTTACCGGTTCCTAGTGTATAATATGTAAACTCATACAGGAGGGTCACCAAAATTCCGGGTCGGGATACATCAGAGTGCATCGGAATCATGGTCAGCTGGGTTGATCAATTTTGCCCAGATCAAAAATTTTACTAATGAAATCATATCCATTCATTAAGTAAAAAATGCCCAGCTGATAATTTTGCTATAGAACTGCTAACAACTAGGCTAAACACTGACCTAGATCTAACACATCCGACCGGAATTTTGGTAACCCTTCTGTAAAATTCATAATATGTATAATATTGCTTTATTATTTTAATCATTAAAATAAGAATTTGCTTTACTATTAGACAATACAAATAAAATGAAAAAATTTTAGACCCGGCTGCCCAAAGGTTTTTTATATAGGTAAAAATTTTTATAAGTAAGGTCATGCAAATAAAAGTTATTGTTTCTTGTAACATATTAAAGTTAAAAGACACCCGGGACCTGGTTGTTATTGTATAAGTATAAATAAATATTATATAAAAATTTTTAAATATATATATATTGAACTATTGGTAGAAAGTCACTTGCTAAGTTTTAATTTGAATACATAATTATATCATAACATAGAAAAAAATAAAAAGAAATTTTTTTATAATTATGAGTTTGTTGGATTGTTGGATAAGGATTAGTGTTTATAATCATTATTTATAACCATTATTTGCAAATCATCTCAATACTCACCTATTATCATTATGCCATAGTTTAGTTCTTAGTAAATTTAGATATAACTCAAATAGATAGCTAGCTTTAACAAATCTAAATTAACAATATGATACAGGATTAGTAATAGAAAAAATACACATTTTATAATAATATGTGCATAAATATGTATTAATGCATATATTTTTTATTTTTTTTTTTAATAATTCGGCAGTCTTGCCACAACTTTATTTTACTTTTGTAAATTTTAAAATATACTATTTTATCTTACAAAGTTTGCCATCTTTTGGCACTAATACTAAAGTGTGACCCACCCGGTTGTCTTAGAGATACCTAAGTGTGACCTGCTATAACAAACTTTTCCTTCCTAAGTTTCTTTCTTTCAATAAAGAAGAACCACCTAGATTTACGGTCAGGGTTTGCTGCCTGTCAAAACTACCATCTATTTTATATTCCAGTTCGCATGGATGCCTCGTCCAATCCATGCGTATACTTCTTCCTTCGCGATACTTAGAATTTCTGTTTAGCTCCGTCTCGGCCTTTTATCTTTTACTACCGGTTCTTCTTCTCCTGACCTCTCTTCCGGGTTATTGCTTCTTTTTCTCTTCTCTTCCGGTTCTCTTTTCTTATTTTTCCTTTTCTTGGTCCCTTTTCTTTTCTGCCCTTGAGTAATTCCACAGTCTTTTTCCCATTCATTAACTATTGAGCAGCGTTCCTTCCATATTTCTCTCTGGAAGACAGTCAACCATTTATCGAGAAAAGCCACAGCTACGTCCCAGGCCTTATTTTGAGAAAGGTTCAATCTTTCTAAAAATGATCCTATATTGTCTGCCAGGAACCCTTTTGACCACTCTATATGCCGATTCTTATACTCATTCATATCCCTGAGTATAAAGACTTTTCTTAGCCGGTCTAGGCCTAAAACTATTCTATCCTTATGCTTCAACTCTTCTTTAATACTGCCCAGGATTTCTTTTTCCTTTTTTGTCCATACCTCTTTATCATATGGGCATGTAGATAAGTGCTCGAAAGATTCTTTCTCTTTTTTGCATTTCTTACACTGAACATCTTGATACAACTCTGGATTGTGTATTTGTCGTTGCATCAGAGTTGGCAAAAGCTTGTTTATGCACTTTGTATTAATGCATATATTATATAAATTGCATATAATATTGTATAATATAATTTTTGGAATTTATATTTTCTTTTCAAAAAATATTGGGTATGTGCTTAAATCTTTACCCCAATCTTGCTCTTCTTTATGTTCATTCATATATATTCCTTAATTCCATTTGATAATATACTTCCTGGTCTAATTTATATATACTTTAATTTGTCTATATAAAAATTTAGATAGGATAAAATGTGCATGATTCTGAAACATGTGCATAAATGTGCATTAATGTGCATGATTAAGAAATCATGCACATGTATAAAACCTATTTCTATACAGAATATTTATCTGTTAGATAACCTGATTCAAGTACTACTTATATGTTATAATACTAGTGTAATTAGATATTTGAAAATTATTTATATATAAAATAAAATTTTAATTTTTTCAAAAATGATACCCAGTTAGATTACAAGAAACAATTATATTTGTTTGCATGGTCTAATAATTAAATTATTTTATGAGAATTTTTGAAATTGTTTATTTTCAGTATCATTATTATAGTAAAATCCAATAAATAAGATAACTGCATTATACTGTTATACAAAACCAGAACCATAAATTTATAAGTAAACTTGATTAGATAATTCAAGTATTTTTAAGATTATATATAGTTTAAGATCAGATCTGTGTATGATTGGCAGAAAATTTATAATTAATTTTGGAGTAAAAAAATATAAATCATCTACTTAATTTATTAAAATACAAAAAAAAGGCGTAAAGTAATTATGGGCATTGTAGTGGATATGGATATTGTGGCGGATCTGCTATAACTTGTGACCCATTCACCCAAACTAAACGATTTTTGTACCATTCGAATCGTCTCATCGAGACGATTCGAATGGTATAAAAATTATTTGATTACAATTACTGGGTCATAAGATATTGGTGTTTGAATGTTTAAATCAAATTTTTTTAAAAAAAACTCAATATACTGTATTATATTCGGACACTATTCTAACGCCAATATCTTGTGACCCAGTAATCGAAATTAAACGATTTTTGTGCCATTCGAATCGTTTCAATGAGACAATTCGAATGGTATAAAAATCGTTTAAATTGGACCAGTATTGAACCAATAGGTCGCAAGTTATTGCAAATTCTGCCACAATACCCATATCCACTACAATACCCTTCCAATTTTGTATAACATACGATTGTAAATAACTTGTGATCCTGTGATCCAAATTGAATGATTTTGGTACCATTCGATTCATCTCATCAAGATGAATCGAATGGTACCAAAATCATTCAATTTGGACAATAGATCCAGTATTATACCAAAATTCTCTTAACTCCGCCACAATACCCATACTTACCTTATAAGTTAAGTCATTAAAAATTACTTAACCTATATTAAAATACATATTAATTACTTAAATAAATTCTCTTGTAATACAAATATCAAATAAAAACAATAGAATAGAATGCTAGTTAAACACTTTACTTTTATAGAAGTACAGATTTAAACCGTTTTATGTATTCAAAGATTCAAAATAATATGTAACAAAATTTAACATATCATTCTTTACAAGCTATTTTTTAAAACTATTGAACCATTTCAGACAATTCTGCAAGTTCTAAAAAACGCATCGCCATTGCCCCTTTTCATTTGCGAGAGAACCCAGTTATCCAATTTTGAATTTAGTAACTTTTGGAACATCACTTTCTTCAAGTTCACCATTTTGTACATGTTGTAATAATTCTTCACGCATTTGCTGTGCTGAAAGCTTTTGATTCGAATTTACTGTTCCGGTATGAAACATATTTTCTAGCAACTTTTTTACTTGTTCAGACATTCTCTTCCATGGATCTTTGTTATTCACTTTTTTGTTTGACTTTAGGGCCCATCCATTATAAAATACTTCGTTTCTATTAAAAATTAGTAAGAGCAAAGAAACAAGACGGTTTATACAATTATAATTACCATTGTTCAAACCCGCTTAGCTCAGAAGAGAAAATGGAATTCGTAAAGATTTGATCTTGTTATCTTTCACAGTTAACTTCAATTTGAATATCTTGAACTAAATAAATTATTAGTATTTAGTTTCACAGATACATTTAAATTTGAAACCTTTTATCTTTGGATTGTAAAACTGGCTATGTCCACGAATTAGAAGGCTTGGTATGATTTATAAGCTGTAACTTGGGTTTATCGATTTTTCTTCCTTTTTTTATTTTTTGAATTTTTGCTGGTGAAAATTTTTTAAATTCTCCAACTTTAGGAAGTTCTCTTGCATATACATTATCTCCATCTTCAGGCCAGGTTCATTCTTGTAAATTTTTGATTTCTGGCAATGTTCCGATTTTTTCTCGTTCTATAGATCCCCCAAAAAATTCAATAATTGAGAATATTTACAATTAATAATATAATATACTTTTACATGTTACTCTATCACTATACATTATTATTATTTTTTTTGCTGAATGGTTCTTGATTGCTTAGTTGAGAAGGTCAACTTTTTCTGACTGTAGTTTTTTTTTCAGAGTACAAAATCATGACTGTTCTCCTTATTCGTTGAAGTAATTTCGCGTGTCCTTTTCTTTAATTTAGTGAGATCTTGCCCGAAAGTTTGATAATAATTATCAATTAAATATTACCTTGTGAACGATTAGGTGTTAAGTTAGCTACATAAATTCTGTTTATGTTTTTAATTGCTATTTCAATATCCTTGCCAGATTCTAAAATAGAACCCAACTTAATATAACGTTTGATCGCTTGAGAAATCTAACAAGAAATAATTTTAGATATATCGTACTAATAAAATTGCAATTAGGTAATTAAATTTTACCTGAGCGTGATGAGAGTCTATAGCGGTTTTGGCCTCACCAGCTTCTAAAAATAGCCATTTTCAGGAACTAACATTATACCAATCTTTCTAACATTCAATTATCAGCATCAATTCTGTATAGTGATAGTGCGGACCATTGTCTGACATAATTGTAACCCATTTCGGTCTTGGACTAATAGTCTCTAATACCATATGAAGAGAAGATGCCGTAAACAAGGCATCTTGGCGTGTATTGTTAGACCAATGATCAAAAACATGTATGTCAAGTTTGTTGTTTTCAATGTCTTTAATATAAACGAGAGCAGAATGTAAAGCCCATTCTCTTTTACCAAAGAACTCTGATTTTGTCTTTCGGGCACTTTGTGGAAGAATCCACATTTTAAAATCAACTATAATTATAGCACCTTTTTCATCTAGCTCGCCAAGGTTAACTTGTACATATGCATTCAGATAAAATTTACGAGCATGATGAGCTTTTCATGAAATAAGAGTTTTTTGATATTTGTATAATGTTTAATGATAATCTGATTCAATATGATCCCTCACTTCATCAAAAAAGGTGAACAATTTTGAACAATTTTCGCATAGCTCTCTATAATTCAATTTGCATACACCGAATGCATTGCGTAAGCAGTGGCCTGGACAACTAGTAAGGTAATGGGCCCTATTGTTAGAAATCTTTTATTTTTTGTCACAACAGACTATAAAATACAAATTTTTTCAAACAAGTCATGTGAATACAAATGTATAAGTTAGAATACATCATGTTGTATAAAAATAACCATTTGTATAACTATAGAACCATATTTACCACTATAGTAACCTTTGAAGCAATTTCAAAAGACAAATTTGCTAATTTGCAAATTTAATAATAAGTTTTGATCTACTGATCCGTTTTAGATGGTTTTGCTACCAAAATGTTTGTCTCAATGAGACGATTCTAACAAGCTTAAAATCATTAAAATCGATCACTAGATCCCAAGATCATCACGATTTTGTACTATTTTATTAGTAAATTTTGAATATATAAAATTTACTAATAAAATAGTACAAAATCATGATGATCTTGGGATCCTGTAATCGGATTTTAACAATTTTGAGCTTGTTAGAATCGTCTTATTGAAATGAACATTTTGGTAGCAAAACTATCCAAAATGGATTAGTAGATCAAAACCTATTACCAATTTTGTAAATCAGCTTATATGAAATACAAGATAAAGTAAATATTAAACAACAAAAACTTAAGAAATAAGAGCAAAAAAATAACAGAGAGCAGCAAAAAAAACAAAAAAAGAAAAAACAAAACATAAAAAATAATAATATAAAAAAAAATTTTTACTTTCTAAATTTTTTTTAATTTTTTTAGAATAGTTATATTAGATTTCTAGAAATAGGAGCCAGTGGTCAAATTTTAACCCAATTTTACAAAGTTTTAAGCTTATTAGAAAAATTTTTTTTTATATATAAATGTAATACAATTTATATATTATTAAATAATAAATAGATTAGACCATATAAAATTAATTATTTGTTTCTCATAACATCAAAAAAATTTTTTAACCCGGCAACCCGAAATTTTATTTTTAAAATTTTAAAATTTTTTAAATTAAAAAATTAAAATTATAGTTTTTAAAAACTATGACCCGGCAATATATAAAAAAAAAACTGCTCGATATGTAATTATCAAGGCAGTTTTTGTTCAAATCAGGTCAGATCAATCATGTGATATGCCCGATCACAGTTGCATTGTTTGATTGTTATAGTTGAACGAGATAATTTCATAAGGAATGATGTAATGGGAAAATTAAAGTATAGTTGGGTAGGTAAAAACAAAATATAACCCCAAATTTTGTTGTATTACTA
Source organism: Gigaspora rosea (assembly GCA_003550325.1). Taxonomy (NCBI): domain Eukaryota; kingdom Fungi; phylum Glomeromycota; class Glomeromycetes; order Diversisporales; family Gigasporaceae; genus Gigaspora; species Gigaspora rosea. Next base: position 62,494 of record QKWP01002096.1, on the reverse strand, counting down.
TCATGCGCTATAATGCAAATCAAAATTTACATAGCCAACTAAATACATACGGGAAGTTTTTTATGGGCTTGTGCAAACAATGAGTATTGCAAATTCGGTATATTCGGTTTTATATCCGAATTTAAATCAAAGCAAAAGGAATCTGCCGAAGGTCCAATCCAGTTCCAAACTCTGATAAGGTCCTTTTATTTGGCAATTCAGATTTGGGATCGAATTTATTAAATCCTTATTAATTAGTAATTTAAGTTTCGAATTTAAATTCGAATTAAAATTTGAATTTAAATTCAAATTGTTAAATCAAAATCCGAATTTGTTTCAACAATTGATCAAATCCAATGATATCGGAAGTATGATAAAAATCTCAACCTTTCAGGCCCTAAATTCCTCTGCTAAAGAGTAAAGGCCAAATTAAATAGCATAATTGTAAATACATATGGATATATATGTTGTACCTGGATTTGGAATTTGTCCCAATTTGGAATCTGGTCTAATCCTACCTCTAATACTAGCCCTAACCCCAACCCTAAAGTCATCTAAAGTCCTAATTCTGCTACAAAATTCTTATCTGGGGCAGCCCGATTCCGAATTGGGCACCGAGGTACAGCATATATATATTTTAAAAAAGAATTTAATCGTCTAAGAACAAAACGTTTTATAATTACAAAAGGTTATAGTTGATCGAATTCTTTTGTTCTCTATGTAGTTGAATTACAGATTGCAGATTTATATATCCAAATTTAAATCAGATCCAAAGAAAATCTGATTTAAATCCAAAAGTCCAATCCAGTTCTATAATCTAACCATAATTACGATTATTGAATATATTTGTAAGCATTTGAAATTGACACGGGTTTTGTTCTGAATGAGCATTACGCCAAGGGATATCATTCATGCATGACTCAAAGTCAAAATGCATGCACCATATATTATAAATGGTTAAGGCAATATTGAAAGAAATAAATTTAAGTTTGTGACATACTATATAAAAAAAAATTCCTCTAAAAAATTCAAATAAATTTTTTCGCACATACCCTTTTTTCTTAACTTCCGTACTATTAAAAAAACATGCCTTATGCATATCAAAAGAAGGTAAAACGGTACATGGATGGTATATTGGTATATACATCCGATCCCATATAAAATAATGCTTAATGAATTTTTTTACAAGCTGGTAAATTGCGAAATTTCACCAGATATATCAGTTGATGTGAGTTATTTTGAACAAATAAACTGTATTGATTTAAGTAAATCAACTAACCCACCGATAGAGACAACACAAACGAGTCGTAAAATCATTGAACTCACCAGCAAGTTTGGAAAAAATATTCATTATCATCTTCATAGTAATGAAATGCGATATAGTAATTTAGATAAATATAAAAACGGGTTTGATATTATTATGCAAACTTCTCAAAGCAAACAGCTCTACATTCCAAATTTTTTATATTCACCAAATTCAAACCGCAAGCAGCTATTACGTCTTGATATTGTCAATTAATTCAGAATCATCAAAGCGGTTGGTCGACGCAAGCATCAGCAAATGATGAAGAAAAACAGTTTACAGTCAACTCTTTCTAAACCGAACCTATATATACCGAACCCTGGTTATTCCGAACAAAAAGTTTAAGAACATTTTATTTATAAATAATTACACTGCATATATCGAACAACCATAATAAATTTCTATAAACCGGATCCGAACACAATATCAGCAGTACATTTGATCGAATTATTAATTATAAGCCTTTTATATACCAGCATTTACTAAAGTAGGATCATACATTAATTACACTTTAAATAATCTTTCTATATTAACGAATAATCTAATTATTAAAAAATTTGATTCATTAAACGCATTAGTACAGTAAGTATGCCAAGATTCTTGAAAAAAGAAGCTTCTGAATTCTAAATTTATGTGGCTAATATTTTTTATTTACTTTGACATATTGTAACGCAATTTCCATTTTGATTTGAATTAAACTATGATATGCATGGGTCGTATAATTTTTGGACGAAAAATAGAGGTTATTGAATGATGCCAGTTGGTCAATTAAGGTAGAAAATTAGTAACTGGCGAATGTAAGAACCTGATGAGAATGGTAGTTTGGTGGGCTGAGAAAATTTGTACATGCATATTTTCATACCCTTTTGGCCGATTTTATATGCCTTTCTGCTGAGTTTATATGCCTTTTTGCTGATTTTATATGCGTTTATAAAATCTTTTTTATATTCGGTTATGCACATTTAGATATCATTAAATCATTTGGGCTGCCGTCAATAGAAATAAGGCAGATTGACATTTAAAAAAAAATTTATTGCATTACATTTCATAGCTCATATCCCGATAAATTTTTAAACTATCGTAATAATTTAACAGTCAAAGAAAGCTTGATATAAACTTTCTTAAACTATCAAATCATTAGGATAGCTTCAAAAATTCATCGGAACATGAGCTGTGAAAGGTAATGCAATAATTTTTTTTTTTTTTTTAAAGTCATTCTGCCTTATTTCTATTGACGGCAGCCCATTTTATTTTGTATCCTTAGGGCGTTTCAATTACCTCTCAATGGACTCAACCTACTGGCCATTCATTATGGGTAAAACATGCATTTTCTAGAATTATGCATATAATCTTTATAAATTCATATTATTCACGGTACTACTTATTAGCTTTAACAGGAAAATGCATACTGTATTTTAAGTTTTATGCAGGTGAATGCATGTATACAAATGTGTAAGAACCCATTTGTACAAGTTGCCTTTGATCTCACATTACCCAAGCAATTAACCATTATTTTTATTTATAATATTAGCTTTTATTTTTTTTTTGAAAATAACAGGTCGCTTATATGATAAGTGCTGTATGTAATTGCAGTATGTATGAAGAGATCATTTGACATATGAAAAGCGATAAGTTTTTAAAGGTATATATTTATTAAAAATAAGAAAGTATATATCGGATATGCTTTGTACCAAAGACAAAGCCTGCACATAAAATTATCAAGGTTTCTTTGTCTCATGCAAACACATAAAAAAAATAAAAATAAAAAAATCTCCCCAAAAAAAATTTACAGAACAATAACGATAGGAATGTTTAAAGCTAAAGTCGTCTAGATTCTTTTTTAAAATAAAAACAAATAAATAATTGTCTCATGTCTTTTATTGATATCGCTGTTTTCGAATTAGTGCGATAAGCAAATTTTGTGAATCCCATGAATCCTATGAATCCTGCATTTTACCATTGTTTTAACAATAGCAAAATGCAGGATTCGTGGGATTCGTGGGATTCACAGGATTGCTTATCACACTAATTCAAAAACAGTGATAAAAAGGATTAGATTTCATCATTTAAAATTCTTCAAATTGGAATCTTAAATGCTTTATGCTCTTCTAAATCGTATCCCTTAAAAAAAGAAAAAAATAATCCCTTCAATATTTAAATATTTAACATGTCAACTCGTCAACATTCTAGCCTTACTGCTGCGCAAAAACGTAGCCTTTGTGAAGCCAAAGAAAAAACCCCTAACCTTACCTATAATGAATTAGCAAAACTTTATCAAATTGGCAGGTCAACTGTATCTGATATTTTGAAAGAAAAAACACGGTGGCTTTCAATTTCAGATGCTGAACAAGAAAAAAAAAATTTCGCGGACCTAAATGGCCAAAACTAGAAGAAGCGCTTGGTTTGTGGGTTGATAATGCACTTGCAATGTATCAAGACATTGATGGTAATATTCTTAAAGAAAAGGCGAAATTCTTTGCTAAAAAATTAAACATCGATGATTTTGGCCAATCCAAAGGTTGGTTAAGTGGTTTTAAGAAAAGATGTGGTCTTCGATCATTTAAAAAACATGGAGAATCAGCTAGTGCCCCATCAGAAGAATCAATGGCTAATGATCGTGCTAAGTTGCAACAACTCCTTAGTGATTATGAACTTAGAGATATCTGGAATGCGGATGAAACCGGGCTTTTTTGGAAGATGGAGCCTGCTCGAACCTTGGCGCGCTCACAAATTGCTGGTCATAAAAAAGAAAAAGCACGTGTTACAATTTTTTGCGCCATAAATGCATCCGGAACTGAAAAAATGAAACTTTCCTTTATTCATAAATATAAAGCACCACGTGCAATGAAAAACCTAAATTATAATAATCTTCCAGTTTACTATTTCTGGAATAAAAAATCGTGGATGCAGGTAAATATTTTTAATGATATTCTTGTTAAACTTAATAATAAAATGAGACAACAAAATCGAAACATCCTCTTATTGGTCGACAATGCCCCAGTCCATATAATTCTTGATGAAACTCTAGAAGAGTTAAACAATATAAGAGTCGAATTTTTGCCAAAAAATACTACAGCATTCCTTCAACCTTGTGATGCTGGGATTATCAATTCATTTAAATGCAAATACAAACAACTTTTTGTTCAAAATCGGATAAATGCATATGATGATCTGCAAAATGGTATTACAAAAAAGCTTTCAGAATACAATGTGTATCATGCGTTACTTAATGCGGCAGAGGCGTGGGCAATGGTAACACCTGAAACAATTATTAATTGTTGGAATAAAACTGGTATTCTTCCGCCACAAGAAGAGGAAATGCAAATTGATTATAATCAGGATAATATCGAAGAAATATTAAAAGACGAAGAAGATGATCTTGAAAACTTAATTGTTCAACTTTCAGAAACCGATCTTCTAAATGCTCGTGAATATATTTGTATTGAAAATTCGGAAATTGAAGGTAGTCTTACTGATGATGATATTTTGGAAGCAATAGCCGATGAAAACGAAGATGAAATTGAACAATCTAATAGTGAAATAAATGAAAAAGTTAGTTGCACTAAAGCGGAAATTGCACTTGATACAATTCTAAAATTTTTATATGAACAAGATGAAGATTTTGGTGAAGTTGAAGAAGACTCAAAAATTTTAAGAAGGTTACATCGACGAGTTAGGTTGCTTTGCATTAAAAATTTGAAGCAAGCAGAAATTTCCCATTATTTTGTGACCGAATAAAGCATGTAAGTGTACTGATATTTATATCGTGCAAAATTTACCAAAAACATAATAAAATAGCCATAAACTTACCAACAAAATTTCTGAATAATTGTAGTTCTGTGTTGCACGACAAATGTAAAAAAAAAAAGTATATATATTATTTAGGGTTAGGTTAGTGATAAGGTTAGCATAGTTGGATTAGAGGTTCGAGTAGGGTATATGCTATATTTTTATTTTATTTTTTAAATTATAAATTGTTATTAAATAAATATGCTGGTATTCAAATAAGAACAATAAGAACGCTTAAAATTTTTGACCGGCTAGAATCAATAAAAAAATTGCTTCTATAGAACTTTCATTGTAATTTTGGGTTTCATGCTGGTAAAACCTGTTGGGATGTTGTTTCAGTGAAATTTAACATGATTCTGCGATTGCGTTCTGAACTTAAATGGAATCGCTCCCATTTTTATCATATAAATTAGCTTCAATTGATCCAGATTTCGATTTGAGTCTAATTAACATATCGAAAGTAGGTAGTGTTGGCCAAAGAGACCAAGCCCTAAGTAATTAGCCATGAAGTCTCACCCGTTTATTGTTGTTTATTGTTAATCACTAGTTTGTTAGTTTGTTCCTGTTTCTGTATAAATGTTGCTATTATTGTTACGTTATTGTATAACCATTAGACGTTGCTTGTAACTATAGAGCTAAATCCCTACCCTGTAAAAAATTTTCAAAAACCGTATCCCGATTTTCTCCAGAATATTGTTCCATTATCGTTCCGGAAAATGCTCATTTTTCGGATCAAAACGTACACAAATTCCTGGTCATTTCTATAGAACCCTGATAAATTCCGGGTGAAAATCATTATAATTAAAAGCCGAATCTTACCCAGATTTGATTTTACCTGGAATTTATCAGGGTTCTATGGAAATAACCAGGAATTTGTGTAAGGTTTATCCTGAAAAATGAGCATTTTTCGAAACGATAATGGAACGATAATCAGGAGAAAATCTGGATACATTTTTTGAAAATTTTTTATATGGCTAGATTAGTTTCGCTCTTGATAAAAATTACAATCACGTGAGACGCATATGATTGGCCAATTTTATATACCGAACGTTCGGTATAAAAAGAGTAAATTTGTATTCCGGATTTACTCTATACCGAACAAAGTCTCTTGGGACAGCTTGTTTGGTTTAGAAAGAGTTGACTGTATATTTCTTTATCAGAAGCCCTTTGGTAAATAGATATGTGTGATAATACAAAATTAAAAGAATGAAGCTTCAACATACTTCCAATGTTTTATGAATTTCTTGGTCGTGCAAACCCCGAAGCATACAAGGGGGCAAGAAAACAATTTGATATAAATGAATTAAATCTTCATTGTCAATCACTTATTTCTTTCCTTACATCATCGTGGATGTGATCCTCTAATTTTAGTTGGTTATATGCTGCATTCGATAATCTCATAGTTCAATTTTCAATTATGCAAAATATTTGGATAAGCAACGAGAAACAGTAACCTCAAATCACATAAAGGACGGGCCTGTAAGAAGCATAGAAAAAGCCACATCAATAAATATCTACGAAAATAATAATTGGATAAATTTGTGCAACAAACTGAAATATCGAAAACTTGGAAATATTCTAAAAGATCTTCCACCATGGAAACCAATAAATCTTGAAGAGCACCTACCAACAGAACCAATGCAAGTATAATTTATTATCCGGCAAACTCACATGATTATGAAATTATTTCTTCTTGTTATTTTTTTATATGTTATGAAGTAAACATGTTTATTTAAATTAAAAACTCAGCGAGCAACTCTCTACCAATCATGATCATAAATTGCCGAATAACACTAATATTGGGCAAATTGTTGAATACAGTAATTTGGCAAATGATTGGCTACACATGCCACAGAGTGGCACGTGATCATTTGCCAAATTACCGTTATTCTACAATTTTTGTCCAATATTGTATACATATATATACAATACAAAAATTAATTACTTATCTTTTGTTTTAGGCAACACTTACATTTTATTCAAGGTCTTTCACAAGCGTTTACCTTTAAGATTGGAGAATATCGTTATAGCTCTGGGAACAATGCTTATAATGTTATATTCATCTGGAAAATTGATCAAAATGCTACTGAGTTAGAAATTGTTCGAGAAACGATGCACATCACAAGAGAGTTACAGAACGAAGCACCTTTATATCATTCTCACATCATGCGAGCCAATTTCATGCGCACCTGTGATTTGTTATTGCCTAAGGTCAAACTAGCACCTTTACGAACGATTTATCGCATGCTAACAGAAAATATGTCGGCTACTAAATCTGTGAATGAAAAAAAAGTGGACAATCATGTAAAATTAGCTTTAGAGCTTGGTGACTCTGATGTTACGATTGACCTTCGAGAACATAACGAGAGAAGGCCAGAAAAATATAATGCTTTTTGGGAGGCAGCATCTTGTTTTTTTGCAGGAAAAGTTGCAGATCTCGTAACTGCAATTGATGAACGACGCCACGATCTGATTGTACACCTTGCCATGACAATTTCAATAAACGACCTTCTTCAACAAATCAAAAATGAATGCTCAGAGAATACTCCAATTCCTAATGCCCAATGGCTCAGACTGCAATTCTGGCCAAAAAATCTGACACATCTAACCAGCTTACAATACATGGGCCGCTTACTCTTAAAATTCATGGTGCAATCATGGCAATTACGAGCCAATCATTCAGATTCTCACTATGTGCCGCGATCTTCTGTTATGAAAAAGAGTTCTCAGTTAGGGGAATAACAAAAATCAGGTGATTTTTTAGGGGGGGAGGGGGGTAAAAAAGTTAAAATTATATATAAGAACCTGACTATTTATATATTAAGGAAGAGGGGGGGTAGGCCTCTGATAAAAAATAATCAGGTGATTAATGACACTGCCCTTAAGTTTCGTGACTTTACAACACTTGTATTTTTAGATGATAAGCACCGATGCAAAATCTGAGAGCCTGGCCATCCTATAGTAGCGGTTGAGAGGGGAAAACAAGTAATAGTGAGAAAAGACATGACATTTGCAGTAAATGATCATGATTTTGCAAAAACCAGAATGGTACCAAGTGTATCAATGTTCTGTGATATCCCTGAGACAATCGATGGAAACCTTTATACAGGAAAAGTACACATCATTCTAAAAGATCCAATTTTTCAGCCTTTCACTCCATTGCGCCATATAACCGAACTTCATAACATCTTTGTAACACAAAAAATACCCACTCCTGTTCTATGTCTTTATACAGATAGTGGTCCCGACCACCGGTGCACGTATATGCGGGTTCAATTATTTTACATTTGCCTATTTTTAGCATTTGACCTTGACTATTTCGTTGTAGCAAGAACACCACCCTCACACTCCTGGAAGAACCCTGTCGAATGAATAATGTCGACGCTCAACCTTGGATTGCAATGCATCGGGTTGATGCGTAGCCAAATGGATGATAAATAAGAGAACCTTGTTAATAAAGCAAACTTAATGAAAGATATTCATGAAATTGCAGAATCAAACCCCACTTTGAGAGATGAACTAATAAAAAGTATCCAGGATCCAATTAATCTTATTTGTGAAATATTCGAACGCCAGTCCCTAAAAGGCGTGCTATTTAAAATGTTCAACACTACAATGGATGAAAACATCAAAGAATTTTGGGAAAAAATCAATCTAATCGACGACACTATAGTACATGATGATTATTATGAAATGAAAAACCTAAAGCAACAGGTAAGTATATATTCATACAGTCAACTATGGATAGAATGAATGTTTAAATTGTAATTAATTATATCCCATAGTTGACTGTAATAAAATCAAATAAATACATAAAACAATAATAATTGCTTCCAAAAGCCACGTTTAAAAGAATTTTTCAACCACTGCTGCACGGCAAGACATTACTTTTTTACAATAAAAAAGTGTGGCGAAGATACTTGTTCAATTTGCCTACCACCTCAATGCCTCCGTGAAATATTTACCAAACTTTACAACCTTCCTGATCTGACCCCAGGAGTAGATTCACATTATAAATCTTTTGAAGATTTTTATGGCACTCAAACATCGGAAAAATACAGACCTTCACACGAAAAAACAATACTCAAAACAAAATCGATTCAAACGAGAGTATTGATGAAAGGAAAAGCAAAATATACAATGCCTTTTTGTCCTTTTCACTGCGTACTAAAAATGTCAGAATTACAGTTAGTTGTGCGGAATGTGATAAGCCAAGACGGTTATTTAGTGCTAAAAAATTATTAGAAACAGACCATCAAATACTTAGTTGATTTTTAGATACTATCCTATACACCTGTGGAACTGCATTTCATGATACTTGTGAATTATCATTTGCTACACCACCGCAACATTACAAATCAGATAAAATTCCTGAACATGAATACAATTACGAAAACGATTCTGTTCCCGGTCCTAGCGGTTCTAACCAAGAGCTTAATATCTATAACATTGATGATGAAAGTAATGACAATTTGCAAAGTGACGAAAGTAGCGAAAGTGTGCGAAGTGATGAAAGTGACCAAGAAAATGAAAATAAAATTAATAAAATAGACGATACTTGTCCTAACAACTCTGAAGAAGATACAGAAGATGTAATTAGTGACCCCATTCAGAAAATCTTTAAGAATGTTTTCGTTAACGACTCTTGGACATGTAACTCTCCAGTTGAAAAGCCGTATTATTCAGCATCAGTCTACCCCGAAGTTTGTTACCTGTGTGATAGTCTTGATGTCAATCAGCCTACACCACTAGATACTACACGTCTACTTCGTTCCAAAAAAAACATACCAGAGTGTGAAAGTTGTACTGGTTTGTATAATCTAACTAAACACAAAGAGCAGAGATTATTTGTCAAAGGCAAAAAGGTTAAAAGCCTTCATAAGTAAAAATTTTTCGTTTCCTTTTTTTTTTCCTTTCGATCAGAGTGAAAAATTAAAAAAATAATCTAATATATATTAAACAATCTAGAAAGAAAAATAATTAACAGTTGTCATACTTGCCACACTCCAATTTACGAGAGTGGGCCAATTTATATTTTTTCTTTGTAGCAGAAACGCAAATACGGTAGTGTTAATTAGCGAAATAATAAACCAGTTTATTAATCAAATGTAGTTTGTACAAAAGAGTTTCAATAAACCTTTTTAAAATTGTAAAAGCTTTGATCGACACAAAATAAGTTAGTACTAGCACGGAAATAGAAAAAATGGCACAAGAAGGGATCACTTACTCTATTCAGGTAAAGTTAGTAATATGTAAAGTAGCGGGCCAAACGATCTCTTATCATGATTATAACTGAGATTTCACGAGTTTGAACTGATTACGAGAAAGTTCTGATCGAAGTCTACGCCCGAAATTAATAAAACCTTTTGAACTTCGTGCTTGTATTGTAGATTGTATAATCTAAAATATAGTCTTGGCACGTCCTGATACCAGGAATGTTAGTGTATAGTTTTACTGGCATCTAAAACGAAGGCAAATTTCAAAGCAGATTGATGTATATTTTTTCTCATGATCATTACCTGCTTTATGTTTCTAATTTTAGAGAGAGGTTAAAGCGAAGTGAAATTTAGTTAGAAGGTTTATATTTATATCAAGAATGCAGCGGTTTATGCAACATGTAGATCATGTATTAACTTCCATAGTAAATGATAATCTGATGTCATTTGTAATACTGTATTTCATTATTACAATCAATGGCTTGCCATTTAAAGTAAAATCGGGTTCTAACTTTTATTCATAATACCAGTACGATCACATGAAATGTGAGAGGAATGGTTCTGTTTAACTTTTTTGATGCACTACATTGATTTTTGAAAAATCCTTTTGGTTGGAATAATAATTTTCATTTATTCACAATTACAATATACTAGTATGATCACATGAAATGTGTGAGGGATGGTTTAATTAATGTTTTTGGGCATGGCCTATGCTGATTTTCGCAGAATCCTTTTTTAGTAGAATTAGTTTTCATTTATTCATTTTTGAAAGGAGTCAACATTTTTACATATACTTAACGTCATAAACATGATGTTTTGATCATCTACATGATTGGGGATATATGGCCAGTTTGTTAATACTCGTGCGAATATTCTATGATTACATTATCGTAATGGTTTGTCATAGATTATTACATTTTTGAGACTTTCTTAAAATGAATTAATAAAAAAAAATTATTATTCCTTCCAAACTATACTTATTTTATAATGGACTCAAGTCAGCATCAACTGTAATAAAAATATATTAATTTTCAAAACCGATCTGTAGTATCATCCTTTGTACGTTCCTGGTTTTAACACGACTGCGTTGCACAGCCACTCTAATTGGTTAATATTTTGCTGCAACTTAAAATTCATCTTGGCACGTTGACGAATCTGATTGGTTAATATTTTGCTGCACCTCAAAATTTAAATTTTCTCTCCCAGGGTTTATGACCCGGCTGGGTTGTGAGAAACAAAAAAAAAATTTTGCATGGCCTTAGTAAAATTCTATAATATCTTATGATTCACAAAATTTTACTAATTATTTCTAACTTTAATGCACTAAATAAACTTGTACAGCACCTAAAAATATATTTAATCAGCAGGGTTGTTTTTATTTTACTTGAAATTTGAAGAAAAGATGCTTAAATTTAACACTTTTTTGATCAAAAATCCAAAATTATGCATCTTTTTTCCAAATTTCAAGTAAAATAAAAAACAACCTTGCCAATTTAATGTATTTTTAGGTTCTAAACAAGTTTACTTAGTGTGGTTTGTTATAATTAATTAATAAAAATTTGTGAATTGTAAGATTTTATAGAATTTTACCAATAAAATTCTATAAAATCTTATGATTCACAAAATTTTACTAATTATTTCTAACTTTAATGCACTAAATAAACTTGTACAGCACCTAAAAATATATTTAATCAGCAGGGTTGTTTTTATTTTACTTGAAATTTGAAGAAAAGATGCTTAAATTTGACTTTTTTGATCAAAAATCCAAAATTATGTATCTTTTCTCCAAATTTCAAATAAAATAAAAACAACTCTGCTGATATAATGTATTTTTAGGTGCTGAACAAGTTTATTTAGTGTGGTTTGTTATAATTAATTAATAAAAATTTGTGAATTGTAAGATTTTATAGAATTTTACCAATAAAATTCTATAAAATCTTATGATTCACAAAATTTTACTAATTATTTCTAATTTAATGCACTAAGTAAACTTGTTTAGCACCTAAAAATATATTAATTCAGCAGGGATGTTTTTATTTTACTTGAAATTTGGAGTTAAGATGTTAAATTTGACTTTTTTGATCAAAAATCCAAAATTGTGCATCAAATCTCTAAATTTCAAGTAAAATAAAAACAAATAGGCCGTTTTAATACAGTTTTAGGCGCTAAACAAGTTTACTTAGTGCATTTTGTTAGAATTAATTAATAAAAATTTGCGAATTATAAGATTTTTTAGAATTTTATTAATAAAATTCTATAAAATCTTATGATTCATAAAAAATTTTACTAATTATTCTAACAAAATGCACTAAGTAAACTTGTTCAGCACCAAAAAATACATATAATTATATTCGGACTCAGACCAGTCTCAGACTTCGGACCAGACCCAAACCAAACTCAGACATGAATAAAAAGTCTGAATATAAAAGTCTGAGTTCAGTCCGAAAATCAGACCAGACTCAGACTTAAGAGTAGAGGGTATATAGATCATTTCTATTAATAAACGAGTTACTAAAAATTTTATTTTTAATAATAAAGAAAATTTTTATTAAGTAACTATATTAAAATTTTAAATAAACTTGTAGAGGAGGTTTTTCTGATTCTAACGGTGGTCGAATCATTAAAATTGGCCCAGTAGAACATAAGATATAGTTGTTTTTATCTTCGCGATCCTATTTTACTTATTGTTTACACGTGATTTGATTGGCCAATTTGTGATCACCCCCACAGAATAGACCCCACCCCGCAAAAGTTGATACTATAAAAACTTTATCAAATTCTATTCAAATTTAATAAATTTTTAGGAGATGTGAAATTTTTTATTACGAACAAGTTTACTTAGTACAAAAAATCAATTTATATAGTAAAAAATTAATTTTTATATGTAGCAACCTTTAAATTCGCATTAAAAATATTTTTTGTCACTCGCTTACTAATAGAAATGATCTACATACCCTCTATCCTTAACTAAAGTCTGGTTCGAGTCAGTCTGTCGGAGCACTAGTACTGTATGAAGAACTTGGCACTATAGTGTTTTATTCAAGAAGCAGGTTGGTCAAGATAGTAAGTAATACCCAAGTCTTAATTATAAGGATAATTTTAGAATACTGCAAGTAGGAGCTAGTGGTATATACTATATGTCTGTATTAATTTGTTTTATCAACATTCAACCCCTGATGTATAAATTAAAAACTTAGCCAATTTGTGCCTAGAGACATAGTATATAGAGGAGTATAAATTTACAAATGATTTTTTTAAACAGGTATATTTTTTATATAAATGATTGCACAAATCTAAATTAATTAATAAAAGAATTGAAGTTTTAATTTACCGGGAGTACTAAATGTAGCACTATATAGTATGCTTAGGGCCAATTTATATGGTTTTATATAGCGCAAACTTTAATTGAGAACCATAGGGTTAATTTTATTATATGTTCACCCATACCCTAACCCTAATTTAACTAGGAAATTCCAAATTTGTTCCCACTTCTGCACTTGCAATATATATATGATAAACCTAAATTTTTCATTTATGCAGATCTGGTAATTCGATATATCATTAACTGCAATTTGGGCTTCGAATTCACGAATTTGCTTGTGATACAGTTAGTAGACCAATTACTTTACTAAAACTAAAGCAACAAGGACTCAAAAAATATATGACTATATAAGATGCCCTTTATTAAAATAAATAATATAATTACATTACATTTTATGAATCTACCAAGGAAAAATAAGACTTCAGGTTTTCAAACTTATATTTATTATTTATACATTACTGAATCCAGCATATGGGCTGATTTATAGAATTGACAATAACTTTTGATATACTAATCTATTTTTGAATAATTTTATTACCAAAATGTTGGTTTCAATGAGACAGTTCTAATGAATTCAAAATCATCAAAATCCAATAACAGGATCCCAAGATAATTAGGATTTTGTATAATTTTATATTAACTTTTTACTATGTAGACAATCAACGTATGGATTGGATTTCATATATGAAAACCAATCCATACGTTGATTGTCTACATAGTAAAATCAATCCATACGTTGATTGTCTACATAGTAAAAGTTAATAGTAAAATTATACAAAACTTAATTATCTTGGGATCCTGTGATTGGATTTTGATGATTTTGGATTCATTAGAACCATCTCATCGAGACCAACATTTTGGTAATAAAATTATTCAAAAATAGATTAGTATATTATAAGTTATTGGCAATTCTATAAATCAGCCCATATGGTAAATAATAAATGATAGCCAAGTTTCATTTTCTTTTGACAGAACTCAAATAAGACTAAAAAATATTTCTAAAATTCTAATTTTATTGGTAAAACACAATTTTAACTAACTACAACTCATCAATCCTAGCTTGACCAAATACAAACAAACTTATAAATTGGGCACCCTAAATATAGAATTTTTATATTAGTTCCGAGTTAAAGTGTTAATAAATTTATAAATTTATATAATACCTTTTCTTTTCTAAAACTGTTGAGAGTTAATGGTACTAACCTTCGCATAGGGTTCCTCAAATTCAAATCAAATCAAATATTGTTCAATTTGAATTTGATCAAATTAAATTGACCCAGATTTGAATTTGATTTGATTCAAATATTTGAATTTGAATTTGAATTTGATTTGAATTTGAATTTGTAATAGTAATTTTCAAATCAAATTAAATATTTGTTAAATCAAATCAAATTTGGCCATATTTGAATTTGATCAAATCAAATATAGTCAAATTTGAATTTGAATTTGATCAAATATTTGATTCAAATATTTGAAGATCAAATCAAATTGCAGAACCCTACTTTCACGCCATTTTTTATATCAGTTTGAATATAATTTTTTTACCCCAGACTATGGTATATTGCATTTGGGTCGTTATAAGAGTGTTGGCTAAATAATGATAAAATAATTTAGCATTATATTTTTGGTAGTATTATAAAGTTACTCTTCTGTCTGCTATTGCTATAGGGCCAATTAACTTAATAAAAACCTTAATACAGTACATGCAACTCTCTGGGTCTGATCTCAACATCACGAAATATTTTAAGCAGATATATATCGATTTATAATGCATAATCGATTTATATCGATTAAAATTAATTAGTAGTCCGCAGTTAAAGGGAACAAATTTCATAGTAAAAATCGGCGGGCATGTGACTATTACCTTATATAGTAAGTAGAACGTCATGTGCTTCAATTCATAAGAAAAAACTCTATAGTAAACAATTGAAAAATACTCGTATCTTATGATCTATCAAACCGATTTTTGATGATTTTACTACCATTAGAATCACAAGAATTTGCTCTACAACTTTCAATTAAGCAATAAGAAAGAGTTACTTAATAAAAAAATTACTTTTATATGTAAGCAAGCCCCATTCGCACACTATAGAAATTTACTATTAAATTCCGCCGTGATTTATTATAAAATGTCGATCATTTTATACCCTTTATCTGCGATCTTCCACTTAA
>QKWP01002096.1:0-45305 GCA_003550325.1 Gigaspora rosea | reverse complement strand
TAAGTATATAGAGCTAGCATTATGCGATGAAGTGCGAAAGGGTTCAAAATATTACTATTTTTTTCAGTTTGTTTTTTTCATTATTTTTTTGAGTTTAGTTTTTTTGTTTTTATTTTTTTGTCATTTTTTTCATTTTTTCGTAAAAAATGTATAATAATATATAATAAAATATATAATATTGATTAAAATATATTTTTAATTAAATATAATGTATAATAATAATAATAAATAAAAAATATAAAATTTTATATTAAATTGCGAAACCTTGTGAAAATATGCGAAAACATGCAAAAATCTGTAAAACGTTTAAAAATAAGTATACAGTATAATAGTATTGTTATTCCTGATTTTTAATCTAATATCTATCGATTATTACCGATTATTATCGATTACTATCTTAATCGATAGTCCTCGTCAGGGGGGATTTAAATCGATTACTATCCAATAATGATAAAAATCGATAGTAATCCCCATGCAAATTTTGGTAATGAATCACCGAACAGACCTGCAACCAAGTGTTTAGTTAGTATAGAAAATAATACACAAAACTTCTCTTGTAGCAACTAGGACTAGTAGTCTTAAGCTTGATGAGTTTTTGGATTATTTGGAGAACTAAAATAGAGTTGTAAAAGAACTCCCTTTGGGTTTTTGGCTCCCTGGTAGAAGTCTACAGAACTATCGAACAAGTACAGTCAACCCTCTATAAATGCAACTCATAGGGACAAGCCTACAACGTGCATTTAGAGAGGCTTGCATTTAGAGAGAGCCAATTAAATTGCAGCTTTAAAAATTAGATCATCGGGTTTGTGTAACTTCTACTAAAACTATATAACCTATCTTAAATACTAAAATTTGATTGGCTACGTGCATTTAGGGAGGTTAGTATAATATAAAATGTTATTCAAGAGAACGTGCATTTACAGAATATAGAACGTGCATTTAGCACTAATAACATTTTACGGAATAGAAAAAAACGTGCATTTAGGGAGGTATTGCATTTATAGAGGTTGCATTTATGGAGGTCTGACTGTAGTTGGTAAATACCGGAAGTACATGTCAAGAACTTGTAAAAGCATTAGTGGAAGCAAGCTCCTGGTTTTTTATACTATTCTATACTTTGCAAACTCTCACACTCTCTCTACGTTGGTTTTTCAGCCTCCTATATGGCTTTTCGCAAAATTTTTACCAAAAAGTGGGAATTTTGGCATACCCCTTCCAAAAGATCGACATTGTTTACCCATCCCAAAATGGAAACTCAAGTCACGAGAAGTCATGAAAAATCACAACACAAGCTGCTGACGTGTTCACGTGTATCGCAATGATTGACAGACGTCTATAGAGGGTTTTTAGAAAAGTTTTGATTGGCATATCTCAACCTCTTAGTTTAGTTTTTTCCTTATGGTTTTACTTTAGATACAGTAATGAGATCTTAGTTAATACTGTGTAATTTTTATGAGCGTAGTATAGGCTTCGATTATACTATTATCTAGATTTGTTTTTCTTCTCTTTTTTGTTTTTTCTTTTTGTCGTTTTCTTTTTTTTTCTTTTGTTTTTTTTCACTCTTTTTTACTTCCTTTTTGTATTCGTTTTCTATTTTGTCTGTTTTTACTTTCCTCCTTTTTCATGCCCTTTGTGAAGAAGAAAAAATTTAAAGGAAAGAAAAAAAACGGTCTTGATATGGCATACAATGCCGGTATCAGTGATAGTTGGACGTACATTGTACAAAAGTTTGAGCAAGTTCGGGCTCCAACTTGAGATGAAAGGTTGTTATGGCGGATCGCTTTGGGTACCTAGTACTTGAAGAGTTTCTTTTTGATAGAGTTTTAAAAGTAATCAGTGGCAGCATTGTATTACCCTTTCTTAAATAATAAAAAGAAGCAAGATCGTTGAATATAAAAAAAAAACAATTAATTGTTATATTGATTAGTATCTTTCTAAAAAATTCATGATGTTAAGTTTTGATATAATGTATTGTTATAAGCATAAAATTATAGCAAAACAATTGTACATTACAAAAAAGTAAATCATATTAATAGACTGGATATTATTGGTTATTGTTATAAAAATAGATTCAAGTTTATAAAAATAAACACAAGGTCTTGAGATTACAAAAAAACTATAGTATTAATACTTGTAGAACATATGAGAATTGGGTATTATTGAGATAGAATTGCAAAGTTGAAAAGTATGAGCATATAATAAGATCTTTAAATATTATCAAATATGAACCATGCTTGTATGAATATTGTATAAAGTAGAAGGTATTATTAAAAAAAATAATTCTGTTCTATTTTTAGATTTTAAAAATATGTTTTTTTAATCTTCTATTTTTTCTAAAATATATTAATTCTGAATTACTTTACTAACTACTAACAATTTGAATATTGTAATTATATAAAATCATTAAAATATAGGGAATCCACCATGTTATTTTGCTATTTCTACTATAGTTACACAAAAATTTCTATTTTTAGTATTTAATATAATAAATTATAAATTTATTATAATTCTAACTCTAGAACTAATAAGTAAACCTTTTTTAGTTTCTAGTTAAAACTTATAGAGCTCATTTTTCTAATTCTAATGGTAGTTAAAATTAGCCTAGTAGATTCCAAGATACTTGGGATCAAAGAAAAAAACATAAGAATTAGCAAATTTACTATTACACAAACTATTTATTTTCTTTATATATGTTTTAAACCGTTTTTTACCATAATAAAAATTTACTAAGAAACAAATAAAAGTTATTTTAAAAATTAGTATTTTTTTGAGCCAAAAAACAACTTTATTTAAAAGCCCAAAGTCAGTAGTAAATAATAAAATTCTGTATAAATCAAGTTTTTGAAAAGTTTTTTTAATAGTAAAAAATTTTACTAAAAAACTAATAAAACTTATTGTCGTGGCTGAAGCTGGAAATGGCTGAAGCTGGAAATTTTAAATATTTTAATATGAAATTTACAAAAAATTTTGGAATGCATTTTGTACGATTTTTTTTTTATAGTTAGATTAGAATTTAGAGTTAGGGTTTATAATAAAAGAGTATAGTTGGATTTTAGCAGAGCTTATAGTTTTAAATCGAGACCTCTAATTTCCAGCTTCAGCCATTTCCAGCTTCAGCCGCGACACTTATTTTAAAAAAACTAGATTTTTTTGAACCAAAAAACAACTTTACTTAAGAGCTTAAAGTCAGTTGTAATAATAAAATTCTTGCAAATTATGTTTTTTCATTTGATAGTATTTCTATACTTTGTGTAATAGTAAATTTGCTAATTCTTATGTTCTATTTTTTGATTCAAAGTATTTTTGGATCCACTAGGTTGATTTTGATGATTTAACTACTACTAGAATCAGAAAAATAAGCTCTACAACTTTCAAATAAGGGCCAAAAAAGGTTTATTTATTAGTTTTTAGAGTTAGGATTAGTGTTAGGATTAAAGTTAAAGTTAGAGAGAATTTTAAAAATATAGTACGGGACAGTAAAAGACATCCAATCTATACATATAGGCGCCAATTTTGGGTGCTTATATAATCAATTCTGATTGGCTAATTTTTCTGCAATTGATTTTGATTGGCTAAAAACCTATATATGTTTTCTTTTTTTTTATATTAAATGCCAATTTTTGAAACATATATAAACTTTATTCCTTATAACTTCCTTAAAATTAAAAATAAAAAAAATTCCTCTGACAGAAATATAGTTTATCTAAAAATCTATCAATTTGTCAGAGGGTTTTTTGATTTAATTTTTTTTAAAAAAGTTATAACAATTTAAAGATTTACTAATGTCTTTTACTGTCTGGTACCGTAGAAATTTTCATGTAACTATAGTAAAAATAGCAAAATACCATAGTGGAAATAGTAGTCCCCAAAATATAAATTATTATTATTATTAAAAAACAGATAAAAAAACAAAAGAGTAATAAGATAGTTCTGAATATATAATCAGTAATATATTTAAGAGCTTTTGGTTAGTAGAGAATTAAATAGGTACAAATTTATAGTAGACAATCAAGTTTAATACAGAAGTTTGTAAAAAAAATGAATTATTATTTAAGAGTATTGCTAATCTTAACCGGGAGGAAATTTCTCTGTTACATGATCTGCATATCGGTCAATGATATTGCAAGATCGAATTTATATATGTTTATTTATTTATTCTTTATTATTATTAATGATATTGTATCAAATTTATTATGTTCGTTACATACATAATCCCCTACCACTAATCCTTTTTAAACACCTTACTCTTACCCTAAATTCTAATCACGTATCTATTCACACTTACTCTAACTCTAAACTACATTCTTACTAATCCTTACCCTAACTTCTAACCTGTGTCCTAATTTATCCTTCACCTACCACTAATCCTTTTTAAATACCTTATCCTTACCCTAAATTCTAACCACGTACCTACCCTAGTTCTAAACCACATTCCTATTTACTCTTACTCTAACATCTAACCCACGTTCTAATTTATCCTTATACCATCCTTATATATCTACCTAACCATAGAATTCTATTTTTATTTAGAATACATGTTTGAATCAAAACGACATTATAATCCTAGAACGACAGTACTAAAGCAACGCTCCGAATCGGGCGCCAACATAAGACAATACCAAGTGACGCACCAACATACGACGAAACCAAGCTATAGCACAAATGAAGACATTAACTCAGCGGTAACAAATAAAAAAGAAAACAAATAAGAATAAAGAAAATGGCAACGTAAAACTAACCCAATACTGACAATTATGAAGGCATTAGCAAATAAAAATGAAACCACCTACGACATACGAATGAAAGCACCAATACAATAACACTAGGCGACATCACACTAATATACAAGCGACGACACACAGAATCACCATCATCATTATACGATGACACAACGTGACGGCTCCAAAATATGACAGCTCCAAGTGATAACTCCAATATACGATGACTCCAAGAAGCAGTCAAAGTAAAACAAAGCACTATCTGCTAATAAACAATAGTACCGGCAAACAACAAAATGAAAACTACCAGCAACGATACCTAATGGCGACACCAACGATAACACCTACAGCGACATCAACGATGACACCTATGACGACACCAACATACAATAATTCCAAGAAACAGCACCAACCAGAGCAAGATATCCAAAGCATCGATATCTAAAGAGAAAGCTACAAAAGAAAAAAATTAATTAGTATGATACAAAAAAAAACAAAAAAAACAATAAAAAAAATAATACAAAAAAAAATACGTATCATGTAGATCCTATTGTGCATATATATGCAGATCGGTTGTGTAACTAGGAAGGGGATTTTCCCGCCGGTTATGCGTAGTAATTCTCATTATTTAATTATATGTAATAAAAATAAACTCTAATACTATGAAACTGCTTTGGGCAGTATCATTAATCACCTGATTATTTTTTATCAGAAGCCTACCCCCCCTCTTTCTTAATATATATATAGTCAGGTTCTTATATATAATTTCAACTTTTTTTTACCCCCTCCCCCCCTAAAAAATCACCTGATTTTTGTTACTCCCCTTTTACTTTGATATTTTTTTAAAAAAATTTTCTTGTAACTAATAAAAAAGAATTTTGATAAATTTAGCAGGTTGCTATATCGCAAGTTAATATTTAAAAAAAATTAAAATGATATTAGTTAGGGTTAGGGTCTGAACTAGTATTAATATTAAAGGTGTGGCGCCTTAGAGAAGGTGTCAAGGTGTCACCCCCAAGCGGCAGGTCGACAGTTCGAATCCCATTGTTGACGCTTTGAACAATAGGCCTGTGCTTGGTAACCTGTGGCTCAGATCGGTTGAGTTGCAAAAACCTGTTACCTTGGTTCTGCCATCTTGAATGGGAGCTATGGCGCAATGGTGTTATTGTTACACCGCAAAATCCAGAGAACCAGAGAAATGGAAACCCGTTTGGCAAGTCCCGAGTTAGGAGGTAATAGTGAAGATCTGTGATGGCACTACCAAAAAGAAGGTGGGTGGCCAGGATCGGAATGAACCTAATAAGGGCAGGTGGCTTCGCTGCTGAAATCCTTTTTCTGAAGTGTAATTTTACACAGAAGGATAATTGTAGGCAATAGGTACGAGGTTAAAGTAGCCCTTAGGCCAATGATTAATCTAAAAGAGTTGGGCCCTATAATATCTATGTTTGAGTAGTAAATTGGGTAGTAATAGGAAGAACGTGAACCAGAGGGTTTATATAGGCAATTCCCATAGTTGGGTTGTAGGTATGGCAGCTAGTATAGAACCTTCGGGCGGACTACTTAAATTAGGCACCAAAAGTGCACATGTGGTTAGTTGTATCCTCATTCATGTAATAAATATTATGTCCGATAACTCATAATAAAAATCCTGGCCATAGTACCCGGTCTTAAAAGTTAAAAAAAAAAAAAAAAACTAGTATTAATATTAGGTTAGAGGGTATATACAACAGGGGGAGGGGGACCATTCCATCATTTGTAGATTAGTTACACAAATGATAAAAGCTTTTTTTATATTGTTTTACAATACTTTTTTAGGAAGCTCATGTAACTTAATCCCGCTATGAAAGACAAAAAGTCTTCTAAGCAAACTTGAAGTATTTGAGCTATACTACAACATATTTTTTTAATCCCAGTTAATCCCACGTTGTTATATTGCTGCCTCTTAGTAAAGTTCTGTTTAAAATATATATAATTTAAAGTATAAACCAACCAAGAATAACTAAATTTTGAATAAAAAATGAAGAAAAAAAAAGTAAAACTAAGGAGATTACAATTTAGTGAAAGTTAAAATATCAAGTGCACAAGTTTATTTAAGTATTATTATATATGCTACATAGAAATATTTCAACTAGCGAATTATAATAGATAGTTAACTATATAGTTTTTTTTATTGTTTAGATTATAATAAGAATCAATGTATAATTATCTATATACCAATACTGTAATAGTATTAATATCTTCGCCAATGGCAATAGTTATAGTATAGAAATCATACAAAATAGATGGGTTTTAGATTAAATCTAAATTGTTTATATCAAAATTATAAGAATTTTATTACGGTATATAGTAGAAATTAGTTGAATTAGCTATGTATAAATGAATTAATAAAAAAAAGCATGTTCACGTCTTAGTAACATTCAGAGTACTAATTTAAAATTTAAATTTTGGGTGTTATTTTATAGTGACCCATCACTATGGCGACCCGTGATCGACTAATAAAAATCAATCACGTGAATCACATGCTCGATTGATTACAATCGAGTACATGATTTATATAATAAATTTTATTGGTCGATTAAATAGCTTAAATTAATACTATAACGAACTAATATTAAAAAAAGAAAAAAAAATTCAAATTAACTTATTAAAAAAAATATACTAGCCAGTAAAAAATTTCGAGCTAACTTATTATATAAAAAAAAAAAAAAAAACTAGTAAAGAATTTCAAACTACATATATGTTTATATAAAAAAAAAAAATTTAAAGAATAAGAATTTTGAGTTTGATTTAAATTTTTATTATTAAAAAAAAAAAATACAAATTGATAAATTTCGAACTTAAATTTTTTATTAAAAAAAAAAAAATCGATAAAGATTAATCGAATTTAAATTATTATTAAAAAAAAAAATACGAGAATTTCTTATTAAAAAAAAAAAAAATAAAAAAAAAATTTGCATTGCTTCTTTAACCCTCAACCGATAGAATTATGACCACAAAAATTTATTGGTGCCTTAACCTTCATAACTACAACAAGATGTGTTTGCTTGTCACATAATTTCCAAATGAATCTTTGGTAAACCATTTTTAGTTCCTCAAAGAAGTATCATGAAGCAACCTACAAGTAATGACCGTTAATAAGTCGATTTTGACGAACTTACCACCAAAAAACAATGAACAATCACAAAGAACCTATCGAAATAATACTGACAAACTTACCACCGAAAAATAACCAAAGAATGACAAATATTTATGAAAGCATCAAAGACACGCGAAAAAAAGAAGAGCAAGTTAATAATAAAAAAAAAAAGAAAAAAAAGAGAAACCTTACCGGAGTCATTTCATTGGCGATTTGTTTAGTCAAAATTTTTCCAAGACCACAGTTGATTCATCAACCATGCCCCAGAAACCTACGACCCAAACAATCCAAGTTAATACAAGAGTGACAAAAGAAGAAAAAAAACAAGAATAAAAAAAATACAAAAAACTACTTACAGAACTATGACACCAATGCGACGATACCAACGCGACGACACCAACGCGACGACACCAATGACGACACCAATGACGATACCAACAACGACACCAACAACGAAACCAGCGACAAAGCCAAATCTGAAAGGCAACAAACTAAAAAAAATAAATTAGTAAGAGAAAAGCGAAAGCGAAAACGAAATAACAAAATAAACAATAAAAAATTGATTATCATATTGCACAAAAAAAATTTATATATGATCACCAATCACGAATATGATTGGTCGATTATATAGGGTCGCCATGGCCATTTTAGTTTTTTCTTAAATTTTAATATTCTTTTTCATTTATTATATATTTTTTTAATTTTTTTTCGCAATTTTGATCATTTTTTTATTTTTAAAATTAATAATTTGATTGGTCATCACTTATCAGAGCTTTTCGTAAGTGATCTGCAGTTTGTGTAACTGAGAACAGTCCCCTGTTAGTACATATATATATGCAAAATTAAGTGCTAAAAACTTTTAATTAGAAGCCCAAGACTAGTTTACTTAATAGACGATTCTCCAGTCAACTGGTTCAAAAATTTTTTTTTATATATAAATTTTACTATAAGTGCGAATGCACAGTGTCTCTATCTAAAACTTTTTTTATACTAAGTTAATCATCTTTCTGACTTAAGAGACTTTTGTAAAGCTCATTAAAACGCATCTAATGGTGGTTAGAGCGTCAAAATCAGCTTGGTGAATATCAAGTTATCTTTAAAAAACCTTTCTTTTACTATGTAATTTTCTTTGCAAACTATAGTATTGTTTATAAAGAAATTTATATAGTAAAAGAAAGGGTTTTTTAAAGATATCTTGGTATTCACCAAGCTGATTTGACGTCTAACCACTATTAGATGCGTTTTAATGAGCTTTACAAAAGTCTCTTAAGCCAGAAAGGTGATTAACTTAGTATAAAAAAACTTTTAGATAGAGACACTGTGCATTCACACTTATCCCTTAGTTTGTACTACTTCGCAGGCAAATTTGCCTGTATAATTACTATAAATATACCTCTGATCTATTTTTTTTAATCATTTAAAATATTTAAATAAAATTTGGTATTATAATTTTTAATAACAAGGATTATATTTTTGAATTATTTAAATTTATATTATAAGACAAAAAGTTTATGTTGCTTATAAGCTGAAAATATTAAATTTTAAAGAAATTTTTTAACCAAAAAAATATTTTACAATATCTTGGCGAATTCTTTAAATATTGGTTTTAAAAATATAGTTTCTAATACAATATTGTAGTTTATATAAAGGATGACAACTTTCATTATTTGACTTTATATAATTTACTTGTAAAAATTAAGACTTGTATTAGAAGTGAAAATTTTTTTTATAGATTGGAACATATAAAATTTGAGAAAACTTAAATAAAAATTTCTATAGTAAAAGTTCCAAAACAAAAACTTTAAACTTTTATTACACCAAAGTTTTTTAATAATTTTAAAAAATTTTTATAATAAAGTTGATAAAACAGAACTAATATTATATTTTTTACTTAGAAAGTATATAGCTAAAATTAATATTTAAGGTTTTATTTAAAAAATTTAAAAATTTAAAATTTTCGCAGGCAAATATGCCTGCATAACAAATTAAGAGATAGTAAAATTTATATATAAAAAAAATATTTTTGAACCAGTTGACTGGAGAATCGTCTATTAATGAAATTTCAAGTTATTTAAGTGTAGAGGGTATGTAGATCATTCCTATTAATAAACAAGTGACCAAAAATATTTTTACTGTGAATTTAGAAGTTGCTATATATAAAAGTTAATTTTTTACTATATAAATTGTATTTATGTACTAAGTAAAAATTGTTCGTAATAAAAAATTACACATATCATAAAAATTTTATTAAATTTGAATAAAATTTGATAAAGTTTTTATAGTATCAACTTTTGCGGGGTGGGGTCTATTCTGCGGGGTGATCACAAATTGGCCAATCAAATCACGTATAAACAATAAGTAAAATAGTGTCGCAAAGATAAAAACTACTATATCTTAGACTCTACTGGCCAATTTTAATGATTCAACTACCGTTAGAATCAGAAAAACCTCTACTACAATTTTATTTAAAAATTTAATATGGTTAATTAATAAAAATTTTCTTTATTTTTAAATATAAAATTTTTAGTAACTAGTTTATTAATAGAAATGCTCTACATACCCTCTACCCTTAAAATTTTTGATTTTTTTTGTAATTTTTTCCAATTTTTCATTCATTTTGTTACACAAGATCCTGTGATCTAATTGGCCAATCATATTAACCTGTGATATAGCAATCTGCAATATTTAGCAACCTTCTAAAAAAAAATATTTTCACTATAGTATTTTGCTATTTCTACCATAATTACACAAAAATTTCTACTTTTAGAATTCTCTTTAACTTTAAATTTAAGGTAGAGTACATGTAGATCATTTTTCATATAGATTTTGATGTACAAAAAAATTTCTATATTGAAAATGAAGTGTAACAAATGTGTTACTAATAAAAAATTTTATAAACGTAATCAAAATTCATCAAATCCTAGTAGTTTATAGTTTGAAACTTTCTATTTATGGTAGTAATACTTCGAAACCTCTACATGTGAAAAGTAACCCCATTACATACAATCAAAATTTTCTGAAATAAATTCAAATTCTCCGTGGTAACATGCAAAACGATAATCATTCTACTGGTTTCTAGAATAAATAATTGACCAATCAGATATTTTCATTTATACTAGAATAATCTTTATATTTACGCTCTATAAACGACACCCTCTATATAATTACCCACTATAATTGCACTCTTTACCTCAGTTCTGACTACTAATAACAACATATAAAATTTCTCTCTTTATATATGCCCTTTATAAATATTCTATAAATGCTCGCTCATGACCTGTCCCAAGAAGGATGCGTATAGAGAGGTTAGTATTTTCATGCAGGCATATGATCTTCAAATTCCGCACAAACTAAATAGTAATAAACTTTAAATATTGAGACAGATCCAAATTTAAACCAGGAATTATAAAAGCACGTATATTGTTACAAGGTCAAATTCTGAATGTCTTTTCGTACTCCAAACCTGCTACTAATTTACTAAGTTTGTGCATAATATTTATTAGAACTGACCATAATAAATTTACACTGTGGTTTTAAAATATAACTCATGAATATTTATCTAATTGTCTTTTCTATCTGTAAATAGAGCTTTAATACTTTAAGGTAATTTGGCGATGTTAAAATAATATATAAAAGTTTTTTTTTTATATTAAGTTTTTTATTTTTTTGTAATAAACTTTATACATGATTTAGAATTATTTTATATAAGATTAATAATATAACGTCTTGTTTTAAAGTGACATTAAAATTTTTGAAGAGTAGGGGTAATTTGGCGAATTGATAATATCTTGTATGATTCAGCAAATAATTTTTATTCAATTCGTCTCGATGAGACGAATCAAATTGTACAAAGTTTATCCGATTATAATCACTGGATTACAAGATATCATTGATTATGCTGCACAAAAATGCCTTGAGGGGAATTTGGCAAAGTGTAAACTTGGCAAATAATCGAGATATCCTGTGATCCAATTATCAGAACCGGATGAGCTTTGTACCATTCGATTTGTTTCATCAAATAATATAAAAATTATTCGTTCAGATCATTAGACCATGAGATATCCACATTTGCCAAATTCACCTTATGCTGATTTTTATAATATTAATAAATTAATTCTTATTGTAATTTTTAAATTGATTCTCATAATTTTTCATCAATTGATTCTTATAATTTTTAAATTGATATTAATAAATAATTTGAAATAAAGAAATCACAATTTTTAAATAGTTTATTACCAAGAGTTTAATCGTTTTAAAATAAAATTCGTGTTAAGTCCACGAATCTTTAAAATATTTTTTTGTTATTATAAAAAAAAAGTTCAAATATATCTACAGTATAATTAAAATAGTATTCAAATATTTGAAACTGCAATTACAAGATATTCGACACATCTAAACAAACCAAAGATAGTCAAACCAAAAATGAATATATTCNCGCCAAATTCACCTTATGCTGATTTTTATAATATTAATAAATTAATTCTTATACTGTAATTTTGAATTAATTGAAACTGCAATTACAAGATATTCGACACATCTAAACAAACCAAAGATAGTCAAACCAAAAATGAATATATTCATGAACAAAAATAAAAAAAAAAAAAAAATACTTGTTTTATAATTCTTTGTTATATGACCTTATGAGTTTTATGTTTCTTTGAGTTCAAAAAAAAAATCAAAGACTTGCATGCATTGCAGTTTCACTGCTTCACAACTAAAATCTGATTCACTGTAATATTTAGTTGCCAGTTTCCTCTACAATTCTAATTGTGATATGGCATTTAGGACAAAGTCAAACCATACCGTTTGATATTGCAGCCCATTTCCACAACAGACTTTATATCTAAAACAAAATTACTTGTTATCAACATAGAGTGAAACAACTTTGGCGGATAAATGATTCAGTGTTAGCAAAATATTCTATAGACAATTTTACCATTGGACAGGACATTTATGGACTATGTCCATATTGTCTATATTTTTTTATTGGACATAAGCACTTTAGTCCAAATAAATGCATAGACTAACAATTCCGAAGTATTATGAATAGAAAGAGCAAAATTGAGACTAAACTTAGAGCGAAGTTCTAAAATATCCTGAATTTCAGTAAAGATATGGATATGGACACTATTTGGATTAGTCCATATCCATATTTGTCAAAGTCCAAATAAAATTTTCATTGCAACTTTCATACTGGTCCATTCAAAGTTAGTCTGCACTTTTTTTGCTCCTTTCAGACATAGTCCAAATGCCAACACTAAACATGTTCGTTGTATCCGGAGAGACTATCGTAATTCTATAGTCGTCTCAGTCAAAAAACTTGGTTTAGTTAAAAAGCCTAACCCTCTGTCACAGCTAAAAATGGTAAATTAACTAGGTTTGGGTTAGAAAGTGTAAAAAGTGTTTTTAGATAATTCTATAAAATAAGATAATATTAATAAGATAGAAAGTATAAAATTGACTCAATCAGACCTTTCGATACACCCAAAAAAACCTAGTTGACGAATAAGCTTATTCTACTTGCAATTCTATAAAAAAAGAACAATCTTTATTATAATTTAAAATGTCTAAATGGTATGATAGATGTATTGCCAAAATGCCGCAAAATAGAATTCGTATAGGAAATCAAAAAGACGGATGGCTTGTTAGAGAAATTAATCCGGGATTAGAAGTATTAATGTTATATGATTAGCTCAAAGCAGTTTCATTCAAAAATAAAATGCCTTCACTTGCTGGGTATTATAATTATATAGCTGCTGGGAAAGATGAATGGATTCCATTATTGCCTGGGTATTCTGTTTATTTTAATTTGAATGACAAATTTTGGAAATTTAGTATTTTGCATGATCAAAATTTTTGCCTCAAATTTCAGTAGTATTGTTATAATAATGTGTCTAAATTAGAAAAAGAAGAGCCATCAGAATCAGATTCTGATTATTGCCTATTCCAAAGTATAAAAGATCAATATAATCCAACTAATAAACGTTCTTTATCCTTTCTGCTTGGCTTTCGAGAAGCTGAGAATGTTACTTTATTACAAGCAACTGTTGCAGCAAAATATCCAAATATTTTTTCTAATTGTAAACAAGTTGTAGATGCATTAGATAAAGAAAAACAATTGCAAAGTAAATTAAAAAGAAAAACCATCCAAATAGATGAACTAATTAAAAGAAGCCAGATACTTAAATAAAGCAAAGTATATTTTTAAAGCCACGGGGAAAGACCTTATCTACTGAAGAAATCCAAGCATTAATGTTAGCATATTATGAGCAACAACACAAAATTGATATGCTTAAGCGAAATATAACTCGCTTTAAAAAAAGTATAGAAGATCTTGAAACAAATTAGAAGAACCTACTAGTACTGATGATACTAATTTGTTAGAAAATAGTATAAAGAATATTATAGAATTTGCTCAACTTAGTTCTACAATATTAGTTTCTACAAAACAATATCTTTCATTAATACTTACAAAGCCCTGTCTTGGATGTTATGACAATAACCTTACAAATAAAATTTGGAATATATCACAAATTGGATTTCAGATTAAAAGTACAATAGAGTGCAAAAAATGTAATACTATTTTTGACTATACTAATGAAACACAAGAAGTTCGGTTTACAAAAGCTATAGCTGCTGCAGGACTTGCAGGAGGAGTATCCCATAATGCAGTACAAAGCTTGTTAGCTACGATTGGAATTACAAATAAAATACATAAAAATACATATCATTATTATCAAAAAATGTACTTTCCTCCTCTTATAACTAGTGCTAAATTCAGTGCAGCAAAAGCTTTGCAAGAATGCATTAAGTACACCATAAAAGAAGGCAAAAAAGTTTTGGCTTTAGGGTTTGACTGTTCATGGTCTCATGTACAAAATGCAAATGAAGCAAGTGGAGAGTTTATCTGTCAAGAAATTCCATCCGGTATGATAATTATTTGCAAACTTTAATTTGATCTGAAATTAATATTATCTTATTGTTAGGTTACTCTCATAAACCAGTTGTTGCATTTCATGTGGTACAAAAAGCCAGAGTTGCAAAAGAACAAACCGGACTTATTAATACTCTTAATGAAGGAAACTTTGATAAATCCTCAAGACAAATGGAACATGCCATTTTAATTGAAGTATTAAATCAAATTAGTACACTATTGGAAAAAGCAGATTTGCATCTGGAAGTGTGTGTTGATGGTGATCTTGACTCAAATAAAACACTTGTACATGTACCTATTGTAACAAAGGTTTTCGCTGACCTGAAACATTTAACACGCAATATTAGAAATGCTATATGTTGTAAGTATAAAAATTTTTTAAAACAAAGAATTATAAATATATAATTTTTTTTTTTTTAGGTGACAAAACTGCTCAATTTCGTGCATTCGAAGACTATATAATGCGCTAGTTTCGTGGATGTATTTATTCTGCAACATTACGAAAAAAAGCTGAGCATTCTCTTGTAGTACTATCTGAAAAGATACTCGTAAGATGCAGGTGGAAGGTCTTATTTGCTACTTGCAGAATAACCATTCAAATTGTTGGTCAGATGTATGTTGGATAAAAGATGATCCAATATTAGTTTTACAAGAACCCACTCTTTGTCATTCATCTCAAAAATGAATTGACACATTCAAGAGTTTTCTTGATACAATTTGTTACTTAGGGGAGGGCCAGATTTCCTAGAAGGAGGGGCTGAAAAACTGGAAATTTAATATGAAGACCTGACTAAAATAGGGGGGAGGTCAAAATTTTGGCCAAAATCAAATTAGCTGATTCCTGGCAGCGCCCTTACCAACAGGCCAAGGAATTATAACACTAAATCGAACATCTCAAAATGAGGCATTCAATAGGGTAAAGTTGGTATATCTGGATAAAAAAATTGATTACTGGCAATCATATACTGCCCAGCATGCAATGGCAGTTATATATTATAATGAGGGATATACTTACCTTCTTTTTGAAATTCGAGAGATTTATAGTAGGAAATCTTTTAATTTAGAGGACCTAATTAACATTAGCATTATAGAAAATGATCATACAGCCCAACAACAGTTAAATGTAAAAAAATCTATCAACGTAATCAAAAACGGGCTGAACAGTATGCCAATGAGCGTAAAGAGTTAGGAGGCTTTGACTTTAGTTAAGTAATTAATAATCTATTATAATTTAAAATTTTATAAATTTATTAATTAAAAATAATAATATAAAATACAGGAATTAGTATCTTATAAACAGCGAGCCAAAGAACGACTTTGCAAAAATGAATTCTATCTATCCTTTGCTCCATTAATTGTGGACTTCGATACAACTGTAAGATATACTGGTTGTAGTGCTTTTCATAAATCTTTCAAAAGTCTATGTGCATTGTGTTACACATATAAACTATTTGGCTTGAATGAACGATTTTTAAATTCAAATGAATCAAATATAAAATGACAAAACGAGATGGACATAACCCTAAGTCTAAAACAGAATGTAAAAATAATTGCGAAAACAATATTCAAATTTAATAATTTGAGACTAGGGCAAGAAGATGCAATAAAACATTACATAGAAGATGGAAAAGATACTCTTGTATTAATAAAAAATGGTGGTGAAAAATCTTTTTGCTTCGCAGCTTCTGCTATTCTTTTCCATGGCCTGACGATTGTTATTTTACCAATGAGATCGTTAATTCAAACTCAAGTAGTATATACAAAATCGAATTAACCTAATAAAAGTTTTAAAAAAATAATAATAATTAAAAATAAACAGTCAATGGTAAATTTTAAAAAATTTGGCATGTTGGATGGCAACATTCAACTGATAATGAATGGTTCCAATATCAAACTCTCAAAGGAACTTCTTGTGTTTTAGTTCAATAATAGCATTCAAATTATAATGCTTTGGTGTTTTGCTAAACTCCAGCATAGTCTCTCTTTAAAAATTGAATTAAAAAAAAACAGTAAACAAAATGATCGATCAAAAAACTTCTAAGCCAAAAATGCATAGAAAAAAAGCAACAAGCAACGTGAGCAAGACTTGCTTTAGGAAATAGATAAGTTGACTCCAAATACGCAAGAAGTTTGGCTTAAACAAAAGTTCAGAATGTTTATCTGCCATCCCTATAATAAAAATGTACCATAAAGGTACAGGTTGGCGGCATAAAGGACAGGTTTTGGTGGCACAGATTAAATCCGGATTTGTACGTAGAAGGCTTGGGTTGGCGCCCATGATGGACCATATACCCGACCGTTAATAACTCAGGTTTGCTACCACTGTGATAAAAAAAAAATACATATAAGTAGATTACATAAATTTAGACACCCGGAGCAGTTTCATTAGTGAAATTATGAGTAATCGCAATTTTTTTTAAAAAAAAATTGTATATTGATTTTTCGCTCTTCATGAAACGAGCCAACACATGCCACCTTTGACACATATCATTTAGTGAAATGTACATATGACATGACATAACGTGCCACCTTGTGACATTCCGTCAACGCCCCTATATGCAGTGTTGTACGCGGACATTGTTCCGCCAATTTTACAGGGACACGGACAGTTCAGGACGGGACGTCCGGAACATGTCTGCAATAATGTCCCAACACGATATTGTACACGGACAATGTCCTACTAATTTTTAACTTTGTCCCTACTATGTCCGAGACATGTCCGCTGGGTAAAACCAATCAAATTGCGGAATTATACAAACCTTGGTTTGGGTTATGTAAAAAATGATGATAATTTACGAGGGGTACACCGAATTTTATTGGTTGGTGATTACATGTTGATTCGCCGAATGTCCGGGACAAAAAAAATTCTGGGCAGAAATGTCCCGGACGTCCCGTCCGCTGTCCGTGTCTGTGTCCCAAGACAATACTGCATATACGTATCACTCCGACCGTGCCATTTCGTGGATTCCAGATACCAACCCATACCACACCCCGGACCAGGACCCCGAGCTATACATAGATAGGTCACTATTTGCTTTTGCTTATTTTTGACTATTTTTTGTAGATCTTTTCTATATTTAGTAATATTAATGCTTATTTTTGACTATTTTCTGTAGATCTTTTCTATTTTTAGTAATATATTAAGATTTTTTAAAATAGTTAGCTGTTCATAGATTGCTCGGGGTCCTCCCGGACCACTTTTTTTATAGGGCATTCGACTACTATTCGATTACCATTCAACTGTTATTGACATATTGAATGTTGAAATAGCATAGTAATTTGATCACTATTAAAATATTATCACATAATTTTGCAGACATGCATGTCCGCATGCAATAATTTGAATAGTGACATATTATTACATGATTTCACGGACATGCATGTCCGCAAAATTATGTTAATATTTGATCAAATTGCAATCTATTCAATTACCATTTAAATGTGGTCAAAAAATAATAGTCGAATGACAACTATTCAACAATTCATACAGGGGAGTCACCAAAATTCTGGGTCGGGATACGTAAGAGTGCATCGGAATCATGGTCGGCTGGATCAGAATTGATTAATTTTGCCAAGATCATAAAAAATTTTACTAATGAAATTATATCCATTCATTAAATAAAAAATGCCCAGCTAATAATTTTGCTATAGAACCTGCTAACAACTAGGCTAAACGCCAATCTAGATGCGACGTATACAACCCGGAATTTTGGTGACCTCCTGTAAAATTTGCTATTCAACATGTCGAACTTTTAAAATTTACCAACAATTAAAAATAAAATAAATATTAATAAAAAATTAAAATAAATATCCGATTAATATCTTATCTTTAGAACCATATGATCTAGCTGGGAATTCCATGTGGCTACTTGCTGGTATCATCTCAAGGAACAATTGAGTATGAAACGAAGGTTTTTGAAGAGATTGCTCTTGGATTCACTCGTTTACTTTATGTTACTCCGGAAAAGCTATTACTCAATAAGTCGTTTAGAAATCTATGTAATCGTTTACATGGCCAACAACAACTTCAATTTGTGATCGACAAAACGCATTGTGTTTTTGATTTTTGTTACTTTAGATAAGAGATATAAATCAAGTTAAAAGTTAATCAATTAATAAATAAAACATAAAATAAATAAACAAAAAATTCTCTTATAGAAAAGAGTGGGGAAATTTAGAAAAATTAAAGAAAGATTTCCCTAATGTTCGGATCATGGCTCTCACTGCAACTCTATCTTACAATGATGTAAAGACTCTTCAGGATGATTTGAATGTAGATAACTTTGAGGTTGTAAAAAGCAATGATCTATTGCACCCAGAGCTATCTTTCTCAGTTCTTGATCGAACAGAGGATTGGATAAACCAAATTAAAAAATTATAGAATTGATTAATGGTGTAGGAGAAACTGGGCATACGATAATCTATTGCGCACGAATTCAAGACTGTTTGAATGTACATGAAGCACTAAACGCTAAGATAGGTGAAGGACTATTGGAGATGTACAAAGGTGAAGGACTAATAGAAGTATACAATGGTCAATTACCAGATAATCGAAAAAAAATGTAATAAAAGGATGGAATACCGGTCAAACACGTTTGATGATTGCAACGTCTGCCTTTGGAATGGGTATAGATATGCCCGATGTTCGCCTAGTATTACATTACAATATTCTGATGAATATGAGTAAGTATATATTATTTTAATACATGCAATTTCACTAAAAATAATTATACTCAATATCTTTATAAAACAGATCATCTAATTCAGGAATTGGGTAGAGCTGGACGAGATAGGCAAAATTCCAAGTGTGTGATTCTTTATGCCAGAAAAGATATCCATACTAATTATACTATCATTGCGGATAACAGAGAAAGGTAAGATAATTTTTTATTATTGCATTGAAAGTTTCATCGAATAATTCTCAAATATAATTTCTGATTTTAGTAATGAGAGTAATGAAGATCGAGAGCTTTATCTAGCCAAAGCACAGAATAAATTATTTGAAGTGATGTATTATTGTCTTACCTTCTATGCGTGCCGGTTTTAGCAAATATTGCAATAGCATGCATAGTCAGGAGACCCAATTCCGCCAATTTGCAATTCGTGGGATAATTGCATCAAACATGCAAAAGAAAATGTAAAACAAGTAGACGCACTGACAGATATCTTGGATTTGTTAAATGTGGTTGAGATATTATGCAATAATAACGATAAACCAATTATTTCTGTGGATGTGGTGGACGTTTTTTGCTGTCTAAGTAATAAATGACTTCTGGGTAGACAACTAACATTACCTGAACCTAATCGTAACAAGCCGACAATATTACGTACTAAAACATTAGCTGAATTGGCATTAGCAGATCTAGTTCGCCATAAATTTGTTAGGCAAACGATTTTGCTTGAAAGAAGAAGGGCTAATAAAACATACTTAACGTGCAGTATAATAATAGAAGAACTAACAGAAAAAGCGAAATCATTGGCACAGGCGAAAACTTGGCTATATTGGATAAAATAGAAAGTTATTTTTAGTGTAGAGTCTTTAATTTGTTTTATACAACTCGATCGTATAGCTTGTTATTATATCTTGCACAATTTTTAGATTATGTGGTCGTATTATACACTTCGCTATAATATATATTTCAGTATTTCAAATAAAGGTCCATTATACGTAGAAGATTCTAGACTTATTCGATTTATATGATTTTCACTTATATTATACAAAAAACTTGTCACCGGATTTTATATGAAAAATGATCTGCATGTACTCTACCCTTAACTCTAACTCTAATCCTAATCCTAACTCTAATCCTAAAAACTAATTCTTTGGTCTTTAATTGTCAGCTCAATGGATTTTAAAATACTTGGGATCAAAAAAGAAAACATAAGGATCAGCAAATTCACTATTATACAAAGTATAAAATGCTATCAAATAAAAACTGTGATTTGTACAAAATTTTATTATTATAACTAACTTTGGGCTCTTATAAAGTCATTCTTTGGCTCAAAAAAATACTAGTTTTTTAAGATATTTTATTAGTTTTTTAATAAAATTTTTTATTATGATAAAAAAAACTTTTAAAATATGATTTGCACAAAATTTTATTATTACAATTGACTTTGTGCTTTTAAATAAAGTCGTTTTTTGGCTCAAAAAAATGCTAGTTTTTTAAAACAAGTTTTATTAGTTTCTTAATAAAATTTTTTACTATTAAAAAAAAACATTTCAAAATGTAAAGTAACTGCCCTATTTTCACAAACTTTTTTTTGCTACATACAAAACTTTTTAAAAAATAAATATCTTTTTATAAAATTATGTATATATAATCTATAACTAATTTATTATTTAAATATATAAAAATTAAACCAACTATATATGTATAATTTTTTTTTAGTTAATAAAAAAAATATCCTATAAATTTTGTAAAAATTTAAAGGTGTGATCTATTTTCACAAATAGTAAAACTGATTTTGATCCATTGGCCCATTTTGAATGATTTAACTACCAAACTATTCATCTCTTCCAATGAGCCTAAAATCATCAAAATCTAATCACAGGATCCTAAGATAGTTCAACTTTTTTATAATAATAATAATATTATTTTAAAACTATAAAACACTATTAAAATCACTATTAAAATTACACATAAGTTGAACGTTCTCAGGATCCTGTGATTGGATTTTAATAGTTTTGAGCTTGTCAGAATCGGCTTATTGAGCCGAACATTTTGGTAGTTAAATTACTCAAAACAGATAAGTAGATCAAAAGTTATTAGCAATTTTATAAATTAGTTTATGTACTAAAATAACTAAATTGGAAACAAGCCTTTAAATAATTTTAAAATT
Source organism: Gigaspora rosea (assembly GCA_003550325.1). NCBI lineage: Eukaryota > Fungi > Glomeromycota > Glomeromycetes > Diversisporales > Gigasporaceae > Gigaspora > Gigaspora rosea. The sequence continues at coordinate 23,674 of QKWP01002096.1, read as the reverse complement.
CTGTAATCAAATTTTTAGCAGTTATGGGCTTGTTTAAAATGTTTAACTAAGGTAATTATTAAAATAGTAAAATTACCCCAAATAAAGCTAGTGAATTAAAAGATATTTACTGTTCTTTATTGTTTGTAGAAATAGGGTAGTTTGTGGAAATAGGGCAGGCTACCTTATATATAAAAAAATGAAGTTTGTATAATAGTGAATTTGCCGATCCTTATATTCTCTTTTTTGATTTCAAGTATCTTGAGATTCACTAGGCCGATTTTGATGATTTAACTATAGTTCATAACATCTAAAGACTAAAACATGTGACTTGTCACATTTTAAAAAAAATTTATATTAAAATTTGCTATTTTTTTGATTTTTTGTATTTTAATTGGCCAAAATAATTTTTTTAAAATTTTTTTAATTAAAATACAAAATTAGCCAATAGCAAGAGAACAAAACATGTAACTTGTCTCATTTTTATTGATTTTTTGATGCACTATATAAAAATTAAACATCTTTAAGGTGATATTTACAATAATTATTTTAAAAATAAAGCCACTAAGTTGTAGCAAATTAATTTGGCTACAATTTAGTGACTTTCTTTTTTTTATATCTTTTATGTATTAAGAGCTATTAATTTTTGAAATTATTTTAGTCTTTAGGTGTCATGCACTGTACTATTAGAATCAGAAAAATAAGCTTTACAACTTTTAATTAAAAACTAAAAAAGGTTTACTTATTAGTTTTAAGTTAGAACTATACTATAGTAAATTTATAATATATTATATTAAATACTAAAAATAGAAATTTTGTGTAACTATAGTGAAAATAGCAAAATACCATGGTGGAAATAGGCCCTTCCAAAAAATATTGCAAAATTAGTAAATCATACTACAATATCAAAAAAGAGTATTATATTTGATACAAAAATTACTAATATTTCATTGGAGTGAAAGTAGATGGATAAAAAATAATTGTACCTAAAGATATAGTAATTAAACTTTTACAAAAAGCAAATACATTTATTTTTTAATTATTTAAAAAATGCAAGATACAAAAAATGCTTACCAATAGTCACTTTATTACTAATTTGATTTAATTTTTGTTATTCTCTGGTTTAAACTAAAAACTATCTAAATTAATATATGCTTCATTAATGAATCTAAATAAAAATTTATACAAGACATTAAAATAGAAAATGTATGATCTGCGGGCCGATAGCATAAGTGGTTACGCTCCCAGGTCTCCAAGTGTAAGGTTACTGGTTCAAGCCCAACTAACAAACAAAGAAAAACTATATTCAATTATGAGACGAAAGGCTTGTACTAGGATGCTAGAACCATGGTTGGAAAATTTAACCACATTAATGCATGTATGCATGCTCTATACGAAAAATCCTGTTGAAAATCTGATTGATAAAACTTGAAGACCTCTAGTGGAAATCTAGCTGAAATTTAATACTACCGGTGCAATTTCAGTCAAACTAGGATACCCCCTGTCCGATGGATGGACAATTACCTTTGACAATGTTGATGAATGAACAGTTCCAGTTAAAGCTTCTGGTAGTAAATAGGTTAGCCAGTTAATTCTGGTTAGATAAAATAGAATTAGATTACTAGTTATAGTAATAGTATATGTAATCAGATCTGTAGAGGACCTGATGTTTAAGGAATGCCCCAGTGAATTATAAGATATAATAAAATTAATACCACCTGCATCCGTCAGCAACCAAGCTGATGGTAAAAATTAAAAAAAATAAAATAAAAAATGTAGATAATCATTATACCAAAAAAAATTGTATAAATAGGCTTTATATAAAGTGGAAGTGTATTAAAGCTCTAAAATATGCTTAAATTGAATTAGCATAATAGTAGCATAATCAATACTAAATGCTATCAAGCTATTAGCAATTAAATAATAATTATAATTTTTTTTAGATACTGTATACTAATTTGTAAACTTGATTTGTGAACTTGATTGTTGTTTTTTGGTTAGTAATATTTTTTATATGCATCAACTAAATTAATACAGTCAAATAAAATTATTCTTATATAATAAATAGTTTATAGTTTAATTGTTGATTTAGATTTTGATTGTCTAAAATCAAAAACTTAAAATCAAATTTTATTAACCAATAATAACATACCTGATACTTAATTATCCAGATTAGCAGTTGAAACCCAGTTGTAATTTGAAAACCGAATTGATTTTGCACGTAGTTACTATCTGAGTTAAATCAATTAGAAATTAAACTGAACTATAAGTAATATAGAACCATTGTAATTTAGCTTAAACTAGTTTGAAATTAAACTGAATTATAATTGGGTTTTGCAATTTGAAATTTTTTTTTTTGTAAATAGCAAAACTTTGAGAATCAAATTTATGCTACTCTTATATGATATAATGCAATTGCTATAAATACTAAAGTTAAATTTAGTATTAGTTGACAATTTTAGGCTGTGTAATTTCAAATACTAACTTCAAACACGACTAAACTACAATGAAGAGTCTTTTCATAATGAAGAGTAAAAATTCTGTATTGTTTAAAATTTTAAAGCAGTGGCATACGGTAAATCATTACCGTATTTGCGCCAAATAGCGCCTATATCGCGTGGTTTGAAAAATTTAACTGAACTTTCAAATTATGATTCGCGTTCAGTTAAATTAATTATTAGCTCTCTTCAAAACTATTGCGCGCAAATACGGTACTAAACAAATTTTTAAACAATAAGGTTGGCTACTTAAATCATTATGGTCTTATTACCACACTAAATCACCATGATATTTCTGATAAATTTTTTTAAATATATTGATCCATCATAAAAAAAGGTATTAGTAAATGAAATTCGATTTAATTTACAAAAATTTTTAAATTTTGTCATAAAAACTAAATACATTTGTAAACCGAATTTTTAGATGCCATTTATTTAAGAAATCCCAAGGGTTCGATATGGGTAGTTGAACGTACACAGATCATAACCAATTTTTTAAATTTATAATTGAATTACTTTTTGGTCTCAAATTTAAATCCCAAATTCCCCATAATAATTTTTAAAGCCTTGACAAATCTAAATACATCAGAAAAACTATTATACATAGGATTAGGCGCAACTCTAATACAATCAGGAGTTCTTTCGTCAACGACGACGCCGTAGCTATTCAGTCCATTAATCACTTTTTCTAATTTATCTTCATCAATCATGAGAGAAATTTGACAACCACGTTGATGGGGATCACGTGGTGTGATATTTTTGTACCCCAATCCATTAAGTTGTTTATCTAAAAGATAATCCAAATAACCAGTGAGGAGAATTGATTTTGCACGAAGTTGGACCATACTGGTTTGTGCGAACACATCAAGACTTGCAAGAAGCGAAATTGTATTCAACACTGAAGGATTAGAAACTTGAAAACCTCCAGCGCCAGGGATGGGATTGAATGCTATAATAATATAAGCATTACATTAATCATCTACGTGACAATAATTCAAACATATTTATATAAGCAAATATTCTTACGTTTATCCATTTGGAATCTCGATCTCCTATCGGAACCCCACCATCCTGCAAATCTATCAATTTAAAAAGTAAATAACACATTATGAAACTTCCATCATTTTTAACAAAGTTGAATAATTTATACCTAGGTCGATTAAAATCGTGTGCATGTTTCTCATGAATGAAAATACCGGCAATACCACCAGGGCCGGAATTCAAATACTTATAAGAACACCATACCGCAAAATCAACATTCCATTTATGAAGTTTGAGAACTACATTACCCGCCGCGTGACTCAAATCGAAACCAACAATACATCCCTAAAAAAACAGATCACATTAATTTTTTTAAAATACAGAATTACAATAGCATAATAAGGTTATATGATAGAGGTCTGATCCAACAAAAAATAAGTATTTGAATATTCATTCGTTAAGTCTTCTCAATATTCGAATATTCGCCAGAAAATTTTGAATGAATATTCGAATAATCACTAGATATTCATTGAATATTAATGATATGAAATAGAGTTGTTGATTCAGAACAACATTGAATTGAGGTAGTATTATAAAGTCGAATTATTGCTGATTTTGATAGTAAGCTAATAAACGGTCTTTATACTTGCAAGCCATATAAATAGATAAAGATCTTGTTTATCTACTTTAGATTTATGTACAAGATTGGATGACATATTGACACTTGATCTTGCATTTTAATCGGTCGATTAGTCATTGAATAAATAATTTTTATATTCGAATATTCACTGAATATTCGAATATGCTACTTTATCGGATTAGACCTCTAGATATATGTATAAACATGTATACGCCACCTTCTTTTTAGCAGCTGCAGTTATCTTTTTCATTTTAAAGAACTGTCCAGAATAATAATGAACACCACTGAAAAGAACCAATGCGATCGAAGAGCCCTCTTTTTCAATAATATTCAAGATATCATTCAAATTTATAATGTATTCACCAGGAGGTGGATTAACCTTAATCAATGTTGTGGCAGGATCATAACCGTGAAATTTAATTTGGGATTCAACCGCATACTAATTGAAATCACATAAATAATTCGCGCTTAAGTCATAAAAAAGAATTAGAAAAATTAATACCATCACTCTCATTATAGTGAAATCATTATTAGATTGAGAAAAACAAGTCTTCATTATGGTTTGTATCGAGTGAATACAATATGTACTTTACTATATGAATGCTGCCAAGGGAAAAGGGCACCTCCATTTTTAATAAATTATATTCAATAATTTATTAAAAAACGGAGGCGCCCTTTTCCATTGGCAGCACTCATATCGAGTCGAAGTTTAATTTTTCACTATACTGTATTAAAATTTTCATAATATCAAGAGTTCACTACAACGAGAGTGAATTGTATATGAAATCATACTAACCTGATCTGATGGGAAAGCCTTAGCTTCAATCAGAATCTTGTTTCTGTGTTTTTTTGGAGTATAAAATGAAGCCATGATTAGATGAAGATTTGAGGTAAGTGTGTTCATTACGGCTATTTCAATAGGCTTTGCACCTGTTATATGATTAAAACCATTAGCCACTGTGTTAGTACAATCAACCCTCTTTATAACGAACCTTTCATGAAGAGCCCACTCTATAACGAAAATTTTTTAAAAAATATTTTTATTATGAAATTCCTATAGAATCATAATAAATTATTCTATAAGGAACTTTTAAAAAATTTTTTTTCTATAAAAGCCGTCAATTCGTTATATAGAGAGGTGGCTGTATATGTATTCAAATGAATCGACATACCAACAACCTCGGCCATTTTTTCTACCACGGTATCGTCAATAGATACCCATGGACGATTATGTGGATGAGTGAAATGACCATTTACGCCACTAATATTTTTATAAAGAACGTTAATTTTTATAAAACTTCAATAATTTAATAGTTAGTTATGATGGAATGAAAATTGGTATGTACGATTTAGCCCACACATCAAGCTCTTGGTTCACTAAAATCCTTGCACGCTTTGGCATTAAGCCAAGAGAATTACCGCAAAAATACACGCTAGGTTCATTAGGGTTCAATGACACTATTTACACCAAAGATAATATGAATGTTCATTAAACCTCTGACATATTAAATCCATCACCAAGCCATAAAAGTGCGTACCAACACCATTAAGGGTAACCTCACTCGATTTTGGAATACTAAATTCCTCTCTCAGGTGACTCAATTTATCGTTTTTGTCAAGATGTTGAGAAAATTCCTCGCTTAAAGGGTCAAGTTTGGCTCTTGCGGCTAGCCTTTCAATAAGTTCACGAGAATCTTTAATTTCATGCTTAAGCTTAAGATATTTTAATTCATCCGTAAGGTCCTCATGAATTTCTTTAAAGAGAGGTGTAATAATGTCCCACATTTTGCATTTGAAGCGGAATAAAACTAAAAATTATCGAAGGATTCACACTGGCTTTCTTATTTGTGGCGACAATACAGCTCCTAAAAAGGAAATAGCCAATCAAAAGAGTGTGATTTTTAGTGGATTGCAATATGGCAATGTTGCTCATATAGGTCATTTGGTCATAACAAAGGTTCATATGATTTATATGATCTATGATCTATGATCCAAAAGTCATAAGATCATACTCATATAGTTACGAATTAGTCATCGGCCAACATTGCCGGAGTTTTATTATAATTCCGGACCGGTTCAGCTCACATGTATAAGTGACGAAATATTTTATCATTATTTCTATCTGCTATCCTAAATTTAGTTTATTTTTAAATTAAATTTTCTTTTTCAGGTTTGTATCTGCGCTTTAACATGGATTTACTTATTTGTGCCGGTAACACAACCTAATAAGGAAATTAAATTTTATAAATAAACTAAGTGCAAAGTTTAGGTAAGGGTGTTAGATTAGTACTTATTATATGTAAAATTCGTTCCCATCATTTTTAGTTTTTGATTATTTTCGCTTTTTTCTTCTTTCGCACGTATTTCACTGATTGGCTGTTTCCTTTTAGGAGTTTGTAGTACCTGCACCATTATAGTATATGACGGCCTTTTCGATTTTTAACAGATTGTTTAGTGCGTTGAGGATGCGTCGAATATAACCGGGTTTGCATAAGGGCATCTTCCTGCATTGTGAATGCCAAGTAAAATTTACTTTGTTTCGCAATGCAGGAAGATACCTCCAACTCGGGTTATATTTGACATGTCCTCAACGCACTAAACACCGCCGCAGCAACCGCAGTATATATATATCCATCGCGCCGTTGTCATATAGCGAAGATTCTCGATAACGAGTCTTCATCCTATCTGATAACGGTGCGATGGATAATGATCACTATATACTTTGCTGAAACTTATAGATTTGCTTAAACGTGTTTATAATATAACGTTACTTCTGTTATCTTAATAATATCCAAGTTAAAAATCTTTAAAATATATTAAAAATATTATTTAAAATAAATTTAATATAATTAAAAATATGTTAAACATATAATAAATATATTAACAAAATAATTAAAATATTTAAATAAGGGACACAATCCGGCCGGGTCAAAATCCAAAATTTTTATGCCGCAGTAAGTAGATAGCCAATCAAATTACGCCATCATTATAATATGTAAAATTGATGTCTTGGCACTTGATCACATTAGATTAGAGAATTAATTTGGTTAATTAATACAGCTATGGCGTTAAATATTGCAATGCTGCAATAACATACTGGTCAAAATGTTAAGACTAATATATTGATGAGCAAGTTTTGATCAAGAATGTCATCACAATCACAGGTCGAACATCAAAATTTCGGACAAACTATCGCCATCCGATCTATAATATATACCGATAGTTTAACAAGATATCACAACATGTAGATATCTTATCGAAATCTGCCAAGAAAATTTCATTAAGATATTGGACAAGGCTGATATCTCGAAGAAATTTGAGTAGTATTTTGGAAATTCTATCAGAGAATTTTGACGGGTTTCGAGTAAATATCGGACAAGTCTTATATCTCAAAGAGATTTGAGTAGTATTTTGGTTATTCTATTGGAGAATTTTGATGGGGTATTCTACTAACTTATATCACTATGAAACTGTATCTAAATATTGATGCCATATCTAAGAGGTATCGGCTATCCGATACGAACAATATATAAGGAAATGATATAAATGATATATAGATTGCCCCAGATAATAATTTATCCTGAGTTAGAGTTTAGAACCGGTTTACTTCTCAATTTATATAACAATAGATTATATTAGATTATCTAAGCATTATATATTATATTTTCCATTTAAAGTTGAGTGTGAAGTTTAATTCTGTTCATTTTCACGTTTGTGATTCAAAGAATGTAAGATTAACTGTAAATAGTATGAAGTTTAATTTGTTCCCTTTAATAATTGTGTTTCAAGAAAATACATGTACGATTAACGTAATTATTTAAATTATATTCACTTTAACAATTATTGGGTTTTCCAATTATATTTAAGCAAAAATCAAATAGATTAAGTCCAAAAAAATATAATTGAAAGCTAGTGTTATTACCCGACACACTTGATCGTACTGGTCCTGCGCGGCATCGCATTCTGCGCAGCTATCTTATAGCTCAATGAGCATTAATTACGAGTGTTAGTACTATAATAAATAAGGTTAGTAACGACTATAAAGGCTACGATAATTCATAGTCAATTTTCTGAATACTAAGAAGCTTTTAAATGGAATTGTTTAAAATTAAATTTTGCTTATCCCATCGTATAAGCAGAAAGGATGATACTGTCTCTAGAACTCAGAATTTCAGAATTCGTTAACATTATAGCTGGCTATTAGTTCCTATAACGATTCTGAAAACTGAGTTCTAGGGACAGCATCATCCTTTCCGCTCATGCGATAAAATAAAAAAATTTAGAAAATTGATTATAAATAATCGTAGTCATTGCTATTGCTATTAAAAGAGTTATTAATGGAGTGGAATGGAGTAGAGTGGGTTGGGTTAAAATTAAATGGAGCAAACCTTACTCCAACCCAACCCGGGTTATACCTCAAATCAATACTCACGGTTGTACTCCAGGTTATACTCCAGGTTATACTCCGGATTACTCCATATAGAGCAGACCCAATTTGCTCCATGTAGAGCAGACCAGCATAGTGGGCTTATCTACACAAAGGTTACATAATATGTTTACATATTGGCACAACGCTTCGCAAAAATGGTTTGGCAGCCACGGATAAGAATTGGTAAAACTCGAAACCAAAAAAAATCGACAGTGCACCCTCAAATCCATAAACTTTCAAAGTAATTCGTAATCCGCGAAAGTAATTCGGAAATTAGATGAGAGGGAGGTATGTTTGAACGTTAAAATTTAGCCTATAGGTGCAATAAATACTCCGCAATTTAAGCCATTTTATTTATGAATGTTATTCTTTGCAAACCCAACTAACAAAACAAAAGAGACTATAATGTAGGCTGATACGCGATAATATGAAGTTGAGTCATATGGTCTGAGTCGTGAGAGGGGTTAAAGCGAGTAGTGGCACTGTAACTGTATAACGATTATTTAAGTATCACCTAGGTACAATTTCCTATTGATTAAAATAAGCATAACGGTTGGGCAGTAATAAATATGAATGCCGCTAGGGAAAAATAAGACTTCGGCTTTCAAGTTCATCATAGATTATTTATCGGATTCAGCCCTTTAAAAATTTGATAGTAATATATATAATATATATATTACTAATCAGATTTTTATGGGCTAAATCCAATAATTAATCTATGATAAACTTGAAAGCCCGAAGTCTCATTATCACTTAGATACAAACGATGGTACATCTTAGATCTAAGATTATCTAAAGGAATAATGAAAATATTTCGTGAGGAAATTATAGAGTTATGCCTTATGTTGTATCGAAGGTTTCATCAAAAGTTATGCCCGCTGATGGTACTTATGGTCTTGGAACTATCGTGTTAGGTATGTCAACTGAACTAAGATCTTTTGGTGGTTATTAATTGATTGTGAGCTTACAGTAAAAGGTTGCTTATTGAATTTGCTCCTGCTTCGAACTGCTATGTTGAATTAGCTAAGCAGTATATCTTACCAGCACATCCCGATCCTTTGTACACTAGCAAATTATAAAAAATAAATTAAGTAGACAATAAATTAAAAAAATAAAAATAACTAAAAAATTTTTAAATTAAAAAAATATATATAAATTAAAAAAAAAAATAAATAAATAAATAAAAATCAAAAAAAAAAAATATTTATTAAAAAAAAAAATAAATAACGATAGATTAAAAAAAAATAATAAATAAAAAAATTAAGTAAAGATAGAGAAAAACCAAATTATTTTCATCTGGTTATCGAAAAGTTAAACAGGTAATTGATTCAAATGCTTGGACATTGACAATGTCCAACGGACCATTAATTGAAAGTATGCTTATTGACCAATCAAGTGCTTGGACATTGGACAATGTCCTCCAGATGTCCGCGTCCACCACATTTTACACGATGACGATTCATATGTTTGGAGGTATGGACGCGGACATTCGGACAATGTCCAAATATGTCTGTGTCCAAGTAATATGCATGGACAGTGTCCGTGTACATCACTGCTCTAAACTGTATAAATTCAATTGTATAAAAATTGACGAATCACGAGAAAGTTACTCTATAGAGGAGTATACCCCGGAGTATACCCCGGAGCACAACCCGGAATATAACCTGGAGTATAACCCAAAGTATAAACTGGGTCTGCTCCATAGGGCGCCAGCGGCGCCCCACAGACACTTGTATATATATATTTTTTTAACCTGGCAACTTGGTTGTTGTTAGGATACTGGTGGCATCAATTTTATTATTATTTTGTATCAGTTATAAGTATACATGAGAATGAAATTATTTCAGGCTTGAAAACCCAAAATTAAAATTTGATCCTGAAATTGTTTTTGATCTATTTTATTTAAAATCTGAAATTTTTTGATACTTTTTTTGAATAGACAAAATTGTAAGAAATATAAATATATAAATTTTATTTGCTCTTCTTATAAAAAATTTTAATTTGCTCTAATAAACCTGAAATAGGCCTTTTTTAAAAATCAATTTCAGTAGTATTACTAGTTATGAGGACCCAAAGGCCCCCTATATCTTTTATTACATGGCCTATTTCCTAATTTAGGGGTAGGCTAAAGCCAGGTACATCACGAAATTACCCGATATATAACCCGGATCAGTCCGAACAAAACAAAGTGAGATGGCAAAGACAAAAACACGAAATATATAAAAAATGGCTATCCAAACCGTCTTGTTTGACTAAGTAAAAGTGTCAGAAATGTGATTTTACTATATAAAACCCACCTCCTAACCTAACCCTACCCAACCCTAACTCTAACCCTAATTAAAAATCAGAAAATTCAGAAAAATCAGGTAATCTCGTGATGTACCTATCTGGCTTTAGCCATCCCTCTAATTTATCTAAACAGTCTATAGCCTGTTTGTACCTCCCAAATTTCATACTTAGTCTTTCTGAATCGTTCTATTCTTACTATGCCTAGGGTGTTCAGAATTCTGCTGCTAATGATAGTAAGTTATGCTTGCTAATAATATGAAATTATGCTTTAATGCTAATGATTTTTATTAAAAATTTTTTTTAAATTAATAAATTTTATAGTTTTTATAATGTAAAATTTTTAAAAATAACTATTTACGAATTATATTTATTCGAATTTTTTGATGCAAATATCAATATGATTATTAATAATTATAATTATCATTATTGTTATTATTAATAATATGTACCTATTATCAGTAGTTTATTATATTGCTATAGTCTCATGCCTGCATCACAAATTGATCTGGATCATTTTATGATCAGTAAAAATTGAGAAATAGCACATATCAATTAAATAATGTATTATATTCTTACCTAATTTTGTTTCATCATATAATATTATGGCTATCTAATCCGGTATGCACATATCAGTACTGTACAATAGCAGTATATTGCACTGACACAGCCAATTAACATGCCAAAAATTTGCTAATATCATCCTAGCAGATAACTATACACTCTGTTCCTGATATATATATTATATGAAATAATAAGGCTTTTCTCTGTACCGTATATATATAAAATAACTAAAACCGCAATTTTTGTTAAAAATTTTATCAAAAATACTCAAATTATGCTAAAATTTATGCTAGAAAATGTAAATTATGCTAAATTCTGCTGTTAGCATAATAATGTTAGCGAACTCGAATTATGCTAAATTATGCTAATAGCATAATCCTGAACACCCTAACCATGCCTATTCGGCAGTATTCTTAGCTTCTAACCCAATTTGATTTTTCCAAAAATTTTTATTTTAGGACACAATACGACTACTTTATTTTTCATTCATTTCTTTAGAAGAAGCTTCAATGTAATTGGCTTTTTTAACAGTCCACACTGTAATTCCTTTAATATTTTTCTTTTAGTAATTGTACTTGGGTAGAACTTGCTATTGTGTGATATAGTAATTTATCCAGATATCCAGGTAATTTAATAGTAACTGAGTAGAAGTTTTCCTAACAGATACAATCTCTATACTGCCTTTTTGAAGTATCTTTTTCAGTCATCTTTCTGTTTCAAGTAAGAGTAGGTCCCAGATCCTGCAATTTCTTTTTTTATTTGGTTAGAACAACATACCTCTAGATTGTTTACAACCAAATTATATCTGGATAACATATTTACAACTGAAGGGTTTAACCAGAACTGTTCTAGCTTCTTTTATATTGGAAGTATCCAAATTACACTTTGACTAGATTTTTATCAAAGATATTCTACTGATATTCTATTACTATAGTTGAGCCACCAATTGTAGTTCTAGTATCCTAATTCAGCTTATTCATCTTATGACCTTGTATAATTATTTTTGTCCTCTAGTAGAGCTTGAACTGGCAACCTTGTGATTAAAAACAGTTAATGACTTAAAAGGACAACTACTATGCTATCAACCTACAAGCTGTAGAGCTAATATAAAAGCTACTGGTCAGATTTTTTTTAAAACTTCTTAGATAAAAAGTTATAGCTATTTAAACAATTGAAACACTATTAAAATACTTAGTACCCATTAAGTATAGGCTTTCAATACTATAAACCAAAATTTTGAATTATTATATATGCTGTGTACACACTAGTGTACAAATAGAAATTCTCTATATTTTATTAGCCAATAAAATTAATTTTAGATTGGTTATATATAATTTGACCAATCAAAAGACTAGGTTTATATTACACAGCAGGCAAAAATTTGATGCTTATATATGTTTTAGGTGTCTCTTAAAAATGATTGACTCAAAAAATGAATTGTAACATCTTAATTCCAGCCGGAATCACATGATTACGGCAACTCAATGCTAATTCTGGCCAAAATATAATATTACCGTGTCTGTCGATCACGTGGAAATTATCCAATAGAGGAAGAGCCAAAACAAATATTTGCTAACGCAAAATCTGCATAGGAAACCTATTTCTGCGCAGTTTTCCTTAAACTATTTTACCATTAATATTTAAATTTTAACCTAACGTAGACCCTAACCCTAACATTAACGAACCTAAAAATTTTGCCCGCATCACGTGACCTAAAGCCAGGTCCATCACGAGATTTTCCGTTGCATACGACCAATCAAACCACAAAATTTTTGTTTACGAATCAACCCATGCCAAATACAAGAAACGAATGTTCGACGGGACGATTTTACCTATAAAAACCTTTTCATCTTAACCTATACACTATACGAGCTACTATACGGGTCTTAACGTTAATTAAATTTCATGATGGACCTGACCTGGCTTTAAGCGTCCCCAAATTTGGAACCACCCTAGCGTCACTACCCTAAAAAATTTCGCTATCTGGTCAAATTAAAACTCAAGATCAGGTGTAACATAAGATAAATTATGTTTCTGACATGATCTTCATAATGTTTATGCTAGAGATTCTGTCTTCGGCCCAAATTAGACCTAATTTAGGCCAAAAACAGATAATGGATAAAACTTTTGGGGTGAAGTACATCAAAAACGTAATTTTGTATCACTTAAATGCATTCTCCAGATCAATTATTATTATTATAATCAAATGATGAATTTTTCAAGGTGTTCTTGAGGTAGTTTTAAAAGTAACCTTCCGATTCTAGAACCGAAAATCATATTATGTGGTACTAGTAAAAATGTGAATCGATAAACAACCTTTTCACGTTAGCAGAAAAAATCTTTTTGCAACGTTTGGTTGCTTTGATCGGTAATATTGTAGTACTGTGTTAAAACTCTAATTTTTCTTGGATAATAAATAGGGAAAATTACATATAAGGGCCCGAAAAGTTAAAATAATTACATATAAGGGCCTAAAGTGAAAATAATTACATATGAGGTCCAAATTTTGAAAATTTTTACAGTCAGGGGTCCAAGTTTATAGTATTCTCTTAGCGTCTTATAATTTACTATCTCTACGAGTACAAATGAGTTTTTGCGATTCTAACTAACTTTGATTAACGCGTAGTAACATTCACAAAATATGACTCACGTTTCATAACTAATTTTGATGCAGGATAGATTTTACTAGGTTAGAACCGAATGAACATTACAATATAGATAAATATCGTACTTAACCCAGTCGAATTGTATCTTGATTAAAAGTAAATTTCATTAAAGAATATATTATAAAATGTATAATGTAGTACATATGACAATGTTCAAAGAACCACTATAGTCATAAATGTAAAATTTTTCAAAATTTGGGCCCTCTTTGGGCCCTTATATGTAATTTTTTCGATTTTTGGACCCTTATATGAATTTTCCTAATAAATAATCTCATTACAAGAATTACAATTTTTAGAATTGTTCACTAGTTTGACCTATTCTTTATGATGAGATATATTTTGATATTTATTATTAATTTTTATATTGGTGGAATAAATGCATTTGTTCCTCTTCCAAGGGCAGAAGTAACTGCCAATCTTGTTAATAATAGAATATACTTTAATGGTGGATGGAATGGCAGGTTATCTTCTGACTTTTTTTACCTTGATGTCTCAGCACCTTTTATAACGAATAATATAACATCGATGCCTTGGACAGATCTTTCTTCAATTCCGGGTCTAATAATCAGAACTGCACATGCAGCATGTATTAATGGAACAAATATTATTTATATTGGAGGGTCTTTCATGAAAGAAACTGATTCGAATTTTACTTCTGCATTTGACGTTACTACACAAAAATGGAGTACGCTAATGACATCTGGGAATCTTACTTCCATAGAACGACACTTCATTAATTGTGTTTCTTCAGGAAATGGAATATACGTCTATGGAGGGAATGATGATTTATTTAGTATGATTAGATTAAATGTATCAAATTTAATTTGGTCAACATTTTCTGGAATAATGGTACCTTTTGTGCCTGTAGGTTATAGTGCTACGCTCTTAAACGATACATCTATATTATATATCGGAGGTGGTACAAATTTAAGATCTGGCGCAAATTTTTCATATCTTTCATTAGATAAGGTTGCAAATTATGAACTTTATTTTAATTTCTTATATTTGTATGATGGATTACTAATTAGTATTTTATCTAAATACGTTAGTTACCATTATATAATATAAATGATAATACTTGGAGTTTAGTTGTAAGTGTATTAAAAAGTTGCCTTTTACATGACGGTTAACAATATCGATATATGTAAATTAAGAAATTAAATTATTTATTGAACTGATTTGGCCTGAATTAACCCGATTTAGGGTTAGGTTAGAGAGATATAATCAATCTATTCAAAGAAAACATTTTGTTAATGCGCAGGAGTCAGTTTCATAAGTAAAATTTAATAATCTTTGGATTGCATTGCACCTAATCTTGGACGCCAAATCATCTCATGTTAATATTGTTTGTTAATATTGTTTATTGTTACCAAAATTGTGGATCGGAATCCGTATCAGAGTTTAAATAAAATTTAGCAATATCGATCAGAACTCCAATTATTCCCATCCAGAATTTTGAGGGCATATATCGATATATTAAAGTCTTATTCATTTACTCCGATGAAGTAAGACAATTGAAATAGGTACTTACAGTATCTAGCAGATATTGACATATATTTACATAAATTTAGCCAACTTCAGGGAGTATTCCATCACCGCGAATTGACCACGGAGCAGTCTTTATACGTAAGTGATATAGATGTTGATTGAATCGCAATTTTAAATTACATAATATATACATTGTAAATATCTGCTCGATTAATGAATAAAATATTTCTATCTAAATATAGCTCAATATAATCAAATTTTAATGTTTTATGGATCTAGCGATGCTTCAATTTGGGCACTTGACACATTAAAATTTGTATGGTCAATTGCTTCAATTTCAAATATTGGAGGTTCTCAAACTAGTCTGTTTAGTTTTACTTCAATTCTAGTTGGAGCCTATATCTTTATTGGATTTGGAAGATCTAGTAAGCATGTTATTATATTATTAGCATATATGTTAAAAATTTTGTAAATTGATATTTTAATATTCAATTTCAGATGATTCTACGGATCTTGTCACAAATAACTTTTTTCTTCTTGACGTAAGTCAAAAAGACAATTATAAATGGGTTACTATATACGATCCTACCAAACAGCTCCAATCTGTTAATTTGACTACTTCAACATCCTCACCATCTAGTAATATTGCTGCAATTATTGGAGGCATATTTGGTGGACTTGCAGGACTTATAATATTAATAACAATTGCGGTGCTTATTGTCAAAAGATATGGCCATTCTTCTCATCCTGCTTTAGTTACTTCACAAGAAAATTTAGGTAACCAACCAATATAAATCATATGTTTCATATATTTATGATATTATAAATATTTCCAAATTATTTTATTTCAACAATTTTGATCAAAAGTTTGTTTACTATATAATAAAAAAAATATACAGTATATTTATGTTAAATTAAAACAACAACCTATTTATGATTATTTTTTATTGCATTATTTTAATATATACAGTTAAAACCAGTGATTCATGAGTATTAGTAATATCTTAAGAATCGCAACATTACTTTGAAATGTAAAAACAAAAAAGTGAGGTTGATATCTGACATGCTGAAGTGAAGGATAAAAACTTTGTAATAGACATGAAATACCGGGTAACTATGGCAGTTGTGACCGATTATAATGAAATCCAGATTAAAATGAAATTATAGTCGAAAACTAAATTTTTTTGGGGTGCATTTTTTAGGGTTAGGGGTTAGGGTTAGAGGTTAGTTTTAAAGAAAATTATAATAAACAAGTATTAGTGGGTTTTAGAAGGTTAGCAGGTTAAGTAGAAAATCGACAATGATTGGTATAGATTGATATTAGTAATTTCAAATAACTATATAATCTTTTAATAGATAATCTGTAATGTTTTTAAATAATTATAATAAACTTATGAATAATGATACTTTATTATTATTATTATTATTTATTATTATTATTATTATTATTATTATTATTATTATTATTATTATTAAGACTGATTTATAAAACTAGTTAAGTGCGCGGCATTGTATGTCCAGAGCGAATTCAGCATGTGTTACAATTTTGATTGAACAATCTTCACGTGATGTGGCCGGACAAAACAAACCTTGCATATAACCCTTTACGTAAAAATATAGAGTCCTTCGCATCGCTCCGGATTAATTAATTATAACATGATCTGTCGTTCGTGGTTCTGAGTTTGTACAATATATTATTTTGATAAATTCGCGATAACTTCATCAACAGTTTTAAAAAGCCAACTACTTAAAAATGCCATAGATCTTGGCCAGCTACATGTTATAGGTTTTGATAGAACATGCATATGAACATGTAAGATTACATTGAGTGGTGCACAGTATCCTATCCTGTAAAACAAATGAATTAAAAATTTATTTTTAAGGGGACGAAGGTTTTTTCGAAAAAAATTACGGTATACGGTAACCTACAAATATTTATCGGGGGTAACCGGTGATTCCTCTTTACCAAGTCTTTCAGTAATTAAGCGAGTTCCTACATCTTTCATCTTTTTTACTTTAAGCGAAAAAAGAAAATTATTCATTAAAAATTAATACAATTCTGTAGCATATATATTATTAGCTGTAAAAATATTTTTTAATTCAAATTCATTAAAATTCATTGGTTTTCTACAATATTAAATTTATATAATTTACAAACCTAATCCCAGATCTTCTTTTTTAAATTCAGCAATATTTTTAACATGACGTTTCGTGATTACTAGAATATGATGATTTGCTGCCGGGTTTATGTCATTTAATGTCTTCGTCCTTTTTTTTAAGAATTTTATAATAGATGTAATAATAATTATTGTTATTGATTCAATTCATCAGAAAAAAATAAAAATTTGAATAAGGTTAAAAAATAATCTACTTCATAATGTATTTCCGCTGGAGCATTTCCTGCAGCAATCTCACAAAATATGCAAGGCATATTTGATATTTTTCAATATTTTTCGATATTTTTTCGTCGTAAAAACCATTAAGTTAATATAGTAATTTCATGATGATGATCGTGAATACGTAGAATAAACAATGATTTGGTAAAGAATTTGATGATATTATGAGAATAGCTGATGTTTAGGGAAGTGCCGTTTATTACATATTACATAATTTCATAATTTCAAGAGGGATTAGCAGTCTACACGTCTATATTAATGAAGGGCGTCGTAATTCAAATTGTGATATGTAGTATGTAGTAATTATTTACTACAAAAAGTAGTAATTGTAGTAATATTTACTACATCATGTAGTAATTATTATATGTCAGGGTGAAACCCGCGCAGCTAGCTAGTAAAACCCACTTTGATCATAAGGTTTGGGTGAAATCCGCGTTAGCATAGTGTGTTTTATATGTTAACGCAGATTTCACCCTCATGTGATCTGCATAGCGGATTTTACTAGCTAGCTGTGCGGGTTTCACTCTGTCGTATTACATGTAGTAAACATTATTACATGTAGTAATATATACTATATGTAGTAATTATTTTTATATGGCAATTGACTAATTCAAATATTATTTGACGATCACAGTTGCGGAATACATTAGTAGTAAATGTAATCGAACCTTTGAACCTGGAGTCATATGATCATATGACATTAAATAAATAATTGATTATAGGGATATATCAGTTAGATCAGTAAAGTTTATGCATGCAGAGTTTATTAGAGTTAGCAATCAAACCTGAAATTATATAGTTTGGTAATAAGGTATATCAGTTAGCTCAGTAGAGATTTATGCATGCAAAAAATTATTTGCAATCTTTATAATTATTAGTATGCATTGGTATATAATAGTAAAAAGTCACATACATATAAGTATAAATATAGGAATAAGGAAATAAGTTAAAATAAGTTCTTTTTGCAAGTTAATATAAATAAACCTCGTCGTTGTTGGTGACTGCGAGTTGTGTTTAAAGGTGTGAGTTGTGATTGAAGGTGTAAATTGTAAAGAAATAAAAGTTGAAGTTAATGTAGTAAATAATATTAGATTATTATATATTATTACATGTAGAAATAATGCTACATTACTACATAATAACTACATATAAATAACTAATATTATATTACTACATATTACTACATGTAGGGGACGTCTAAAGCGGAGACAACTCATATTTAATAATTTTTTCAATTAACTTTAGGGTTAGGGTCGTCCTATATTAGGGTTAGATTAGGTTTTAGGTAAATATATATAAGCAAAATTGCCTTCCCGACATTTTTGATTAACACATCGAGGTAGGTTTAAACTGCCGTTTTTTGTATTTTTCAAGGCTTTCGCTTCTCTTTCATTTTTGCTTCGCCGAAGATCATCAAAATTCTATAATTTGATTGGCGGTTGATCACATGATTTGTCTCCGCTTTAGACGACCCCTACATGTAGTAATAATGCTACATTACTATATAATTACTACATATAAATAACTAATATTATATTACTACATATTACTACATGTAGTAATAATGCTACATTACTACATAATTACTATATATAAATAAATAATATTATATTACTACATATTACTACATGTAGTAAATAAAACTACATAACTACATAATTATTACAATTAAGGTTTAAAAAATGGTATGTAAAAATATATGTAGTAAATATAATTGTAGTAATTGGCTATTTATGACGCCATTCACTAGTCTACATATTATATATAAAAATTGATTGGCTCCACGGAGGGGTGACCTTCTAATAAAAAGAAATTACCGTACGTAATAAACGTTAACGTAGATTAGAGATGACGATCGGAAATCGATCATTTTATAAAATGTTCGAATTGATCGATTGAATTACAATCGATTAAAAATCAAAGATCGATCAAAATCAACCAATAATCCAATAATTTGCACAATTATATGACCGATCATATGATCATATGATCGATTATTATCATTATAATAATTTGTTTTTATAATTATGTATCTCTGATAAGATACATAATTTTTTCACTAGCAGCTAGTGTAGACAATTACCATATAAAAACGATAGTCTTGCACTATTTCATGCGCAAATCATAATTTATCAAGCCATCTTAATTTTTTATGGTTTTTTTTTGAAGTATAGGCTTATAGCATCGCAAGTATCTTTATGATTGCATATGACTTTGAAATATGAATCACTATGAACAGTAAGATAAACAAGATGTTATCTTATGGTTTTGATTATGTAATCAGCAATGTAAGAGATATTGTTAATTGCCAAGGCAAAGGTATTTAAGGCCTTTGGTTAGTGAATATATTCACATTAATATAAAATACATAAGTCAAATTTGTTTATCTTATTATTTAATAAAATGATCGATCAATTTGTAATTTCTAACGTAGATCATTTTTCATATGATCTACGTGGTATATTGAATTTTTACATAGTAAATAAAAAAATGTTACTGATAAAACTTTTTAACATTTGTATCAACTTTATATAATGTGTAGTTTAAAAACGTATGTTTATAATAATGAAGTTGTACAGTATAGATTGCTTTAAAAAAGTTGACTTTACATGTCACTAAAATTTCCCTGGACGTTTCCCTGGTAGTACTAAGAATTACTAATTCTAATTAAAATCTATTTTATATGAATTCGGAAATGGGCACACCCATTTTATTTGCGCGGGTAACACAAACCAAAAAAGGAAATCTGATTTTGTAAATAAACTAAGTGCGTGAGATAAAAATTTAGGATTAGGGCCTTAACGTTAGAGGATACAGGGTTAGGTTGGTGCTTAATATAAGTAAAGTTTCATTTCCGTCATTTTTAATTAGAGCACCAAGATCGGTTTAAACATCAGTTTTTGGTATTTTCGCTTTTTTCTTCTTTTACGCGTTTTCGAATTCTTCGTCGGGCTGATCCGGAATAGCCGGGAGCTTGTATTACCCGCTGGGGCACATCCTACCCACATTATAACGAATTTCACGAGTCACGAAGCCATATCCTTGCGAATCAATAAAGTGTTTGAAGAAAATATGTGGCGATAAAGATCGATCCGAATATAATGAATGTGACAGATCATAATAAAAATTGACAAATCAACAAATCACCGAAAAATAATATTTTTTTTTGGGCGCATTTTTTAAGGTTAAGGGTTAAGGTTAGAGATTAGTTTTAGAGTAGAATTTTATATTAAACAAATATAAATGGGTTTTAGTATAAATGGGTTTTAAAGGGCTAAATAGAACCGAGATTTCATTTTTAATTATGATCTGCGACATTAATTATATTTGAATCGCCTTGTTTTACATATTTTTTTTTTCTTCAAGGATATGGCTTCGTGACTCATGAAATTTGTTATATGAATGTCTAAATATACTAAAAAAATTTCTGATCAAGCTAATACCTTTAAGGTACGTACGTACGTATGTACCTACTTCGTATTGAACCGGGTTTAAGCACCACCTAAAAAATTTTCAGATCATGTGATATACATTAATTAATTTATCACTAGCAGCCAGCATGTACTTTGCTACGTGAAAATTATCGCACTCCTTTATAATCCGTAAATCCTATGATAACTGTCTCACTAGGCCCCATAAAAAAAAGTCGATCCGTGTTTTATATTCCATGTTTTTTTCGTAAATGTCGGGAATTTATAACTTAAATTATGGAGATTATTCGACTTGCCTAGATTCTGTCGTCCATGTTGTAGATCACGGGAATTTATAACTTAAATTATGGAGATTATTCGACTTGCCTAGATTTTGTCATTCATGTAGATTCACCGAATTTTCACAAAAAATAATGGAATTCATCACATTTTCATATTTAAACCTTATTTATAATCATTTTATTTTGCGATTCTTAAATCCTATTAATATAAAATATCGTTATGATTACTGGTGCATTAAATGATCGATACTTATGATATCCATTACATGTACTTATATGTTAAACTGTCGATAATTTTTTCCGGTCAATCAGCCTGAGTACTCGATCGGTCTGAAGGATGGCGTCACTACATTTGATGTGATAATTCGAATAAAAATTTTTTTTTATTTGTAGAGATCACAAAGCTTTCTAAAAATAAAAAAAGTTTTTTCATTAGATGGCTAGCATATTTAAAATTTTATTCACGTATTTATTTTTATTTTAGAAATGTAAAAATATCATTAATAAACTACAATCAATAGCAAATCAAATTGCAGAAGACAAGACACACGCCCGCCATTTAATAATATAGATTATATTTATAGTTATTGTTATATTTGTCGTTATTATATTATCATTATTGTTAAGTTTTAATCATTTACATATCAATAAAAAAATTTTATTTAAAAATTATTAATCATGCAAAGTCCCACGATCTGAAAAATTTTTAGGTAACCCCCGTTTTTGTATTGGCGTAACAGAAGTACTGGGAAATAATCTGTGCTACCCATTTTACTTATTTGCGCGGGTAATACAAACCCAGTTCTTGAAATTAAAATATTTAAGGTTAGGACGTTAGGGCTAGAAGCGATTTAGAAGTAAATAATCACCTCTTATACATAAAAATTCATTCTCGTCATTTTTAATTAGTGCCTAACGTTGGATTTAAACACTCGTTTTCTTGTATTTTCGCTTTTTTTTTTGTTTTTCTTCTGTTTTCCTTCGCTCACGTTCTCCGATTGGCTAATTTATGTTTTTTTTTAATGAGTTAGACAAGATACCCGACCAGAGCATCCACTTATTGCGTGGGTAATACAAACTCCCGAAGAGGAAATAGCTCGACTATTCCGGATCAGCCCGACAAAGAATCCGAAAACGCGTAAAAGAAGAAAAAAGCGAAAATAGACAAAAAACTAATGTTTAAATCGATCTTGGTGTACGAATTAAAAATGATTGGAATGAAATTTTATATATAGTAAACTTTAATCTAACCCTATAGCCTCTAATGTTAAGGCTCTAACACTAAATTTTTATCTTGCGCACTTAAACAAACGCGGAAAATTTATTAATTACATCGTTAAAATATATGTCACGGATGATCATGAAATTGGATGATGGTGAAATTTGAATCTATTTTATGTACGATTTTTAAAAATTTTTAGGGCCTTTTTTGTTAAATTTTTTTTTATGGTTGAATTAGGATTTAGGGTTAGGGTTATTAATAAAAGAGTATAGGTGGATTTGGTAGGGTTTATATTTCATATTGAGACCCCAAATTTCACCATCATCCGATTTCACGATCATCCGCGACATTTAATAATAAATAACTTTTGATCTACTGAGCCGATTTCGATGATTTAACTACCAAAATGATCCTCTCAATGAGAGGATTCTAGCAAACTCAATATCATTAAAATCTAATCACTGGATCATAAGATCGAAATAGATTTGTGTTACTATAAAAGTTTTATAATTTATTAAAAAATTATAACCTATTTATAGTAACACAAATTTATTCTGATCTCTGGATCCTGTGATTGGATTTTTACAAATTTGGGCATACTAGAATCCTCTTATTGAGCTGATCATTTTGATAGTTAAATCATCAAAATTGACCCAGTAGATTAAAAGTTATTAACAATTAAAAATTAATTTTCAATTGTTAATAACTTTTGATCTACTAGGCCAATTTTGATGATTCAACTACCAAAATGATTACTCAATGAGAGGATTCTAGCAAGCCCAAAATCATTAAAATCTAATTGCTGGATCCTAA